>PVLA01009180.1:0-78691 GCA_004027455.1 Hydrochoerus hydrochaeris
CACATTATTCACAGAAGGCAAAACCCCACAACCAGTCCTCACAAAGGGGTTATCTAGAGGGCCTCCAGCAACCCCCCTGGAGTCTCCACCCTCGACTCCATATTGAGCATTACATAAAAACATACACATGTGAGCTACACAAATTACAATTATCAGTACAAAACATTTCAAGATCCCCGCGCCCAATTCCCACATGCGGTGTCCTTTTCCTGGAGAAGCGATTGTCACAAGGCGTAGATGGACTAGGACGCGGCATGGACAGAAAAGGGTGCCGCATCAATTCATGGAGGTTTATTACTATGACTTAAACCTACTACATTCATTAAGTTATATTGATATGTTAAAGATTATACATTTGGTCTACATTGGACTGAGAAAGGTGAATTAAAATCTCCTATCATTAATATGTTTCTCTATTTTTTCTTCTGAGTTTTGTAGCTTTTATTTTACATATGTTACTGCTATATTTTCTGTGTACAAATATTCATAGCTGTTATATTTCACTATAAATTGTAAATCTTTGAAGTAATTTTTTTCTGAGTGTAATCTTAATATTAAATTGTTTGTATTTACTTTGCCCTAGTCTTTTATTTTCAGCCACTCTGAATTATTCTTAGGAACATGTTTCAGAGATTGCACACATTTTTCCTGATCTTTTCTGAAAGTATTTTTCCTCTAATGGCTGTACTTAGCCTTTTACACTTATAATCATGGCACATGTGTTTGTTATTATATGTTTTATTTTGATGTGATTTATATGTTTGAATCTTAAGTTTTGAAATTTTTTTTACTGCATGCTATTTTCTTTATTATACATATGTGTACATATTTGGAAGATTTTGGTATTTTTGTTAATAGTTGTCTTCAAAGCCATACCTTTGTGGCATGTTTTAAATGCTCAATTTTTAAGACAAGTTTCTGTTGGTTTCTCACTTTGATCAGTTGGTTTCCTTCTTGGGTCCATTTTTTTCCTTTTTATCATATTTGTTTATATGTGTTAACTGCCACAACTAATTTACCTAAATAGTATGTTTTACCCTAGACATAAATGACATGAACATCATTTTTAACTTTTTCATTTGCTAGATTTTCTCCTACTTTTCTGCATTTCTTTTATTACTCTTCAACAAATCTTTTCTCTTCTTCTCTTTCTCTTGCTGACAGTTCTATCTTTATTTCTTTGATTCCTGTTTTCTTTCTTGAGCTTTGCCATTGTCATTTCCTTTCTTTTATTTATTTTAGAATGTTAGTGACATGAATCA
This sequence comes from Hydrochoerus hydrochaeris, assembly GCA_004027455.1. Lineage (NCBI taxonomy): Eukaryota > Metazoa > Chordata > Mammalia > Rodentia > Hydrochaeridae > Hydrochoerus > Hydrochoerus hydrochaeris. The sequence goes on from PVLA01009180.1 coordinate 1,263, forward strand.
TCATGACTTTTACTTGTTCTGTGAAGACATTTTTCTCTTGAATAATTTTGTTCTTTCCCTCCCCTTTTCATTTTTTCACATACTGTCTTTGTAAATATTCTATGCTGTGTCTTTTATGACTTTTCCTCTTTGAATGAAGGGAGTTCTTCCTGGACCGGCTACTTGTGGGCCTTTTCTGTTGGTAAGACGTGAGAGATGGATCGCAGACCAGCAGGAACATTCTGTATTGCCTAGGGATTTGTAGTGGGCGTTTTTAGCCAAGTCTTTCTGCTCAAAAGGAGAGATGAAGTGTGTGTCAGTGAGTGCCGAGTGCGTCTTTTTTCTCTCTTGCTGCTTACTGACAGATTAAATCCTGTAAATGTGTCTTATCTATCTGATTTCTCTTTCAGCACTGTCTCTTCTTGTTTCAAAACCAAATTGCTTCCTTGAAAACTGATAGTGCCAGTCTATTTATCCTTTTCTATTGTTGAGCATAAGGGGTTTTACTTTCTACCTGAGGAGGCAAGGCTTTACCTTTGGATGTGTTCTTTTTCCTTAGGTCGGTAGCGGCAGGCCTTCTTTTACCTTTTTTCGTATGAACTACTCTTTGATGTTTAATCTTTTAAATGATGATTTCATCTATTTTTGATTTGTGATTTTAGTTGTCTCTGATTTTGTTCAGTATGTACATGGATTTTTGTTTCTTATTCTTCTCGTTGCTTTGAGGGGTCTTCTATGAGGTGAAGAGAGTTCTAAATTTAGTTTACTTTTTAAATTGAATTTTTGCTGCTTGTACTTCCAATGACTGGGAAAGCTGACTTCGTACCAGTTTCCCTTGCCTGTAACTGACCGAATCTTGAGTGTACAACTTTCCAAAGACAAACTAATCAGTTAGAACTGACCAAGCCAATCAGATTTCATCGCCTCACCCAAGGATTTGGACTGATACCTTGCAATTAGTTTGTCACAGGCACTCTGAATGAAAAGTCATAGAGTCCTCAACTTGGTCCACCATGCTGAATTCTAATTTAGATAAGCAAGAAAAAGAATAGAGCGCAAGTATAGAGTGAAGAAGCAATGAAAAAGAGAGACAGATGAAAGAGACTGCATGATTTCTAAGAGAAAAGCAGCCTATGTCTAGTACTTTTTGTTTTCATAACGTTTGTCTTAACTTTCAATTTTGTGAGATATTTTACTGCTAGAACATCCCAGACTCACTTATAAGGTAAAATATATCTTTGTTTCTTGGATCTAAAAAAAATTAAAATAGAATGGTAAGTCACCAAACAAGACTGACGACACACCATTTACAAATGCTAAAAATAAAGCAAAACAGTATCACGTAAATTGCAATTATGGTTCATATAACAGAAAAATTCATATCACTGACACATTCTTGAAAATGTCTGTCTGTATGCTGAGGAATGCTTATCAAAGAGTTAAGATGGGTCATGTACAGGACACGTTAATGTAAGTTCAGCCCAGAGAGGGCATGTTGACTTGGTGTGAGACAGTAAGTTAATTAGTGCAGTAAATTAATATAGCACACAAGTGACAATACAGGATCCAAAGCAATTTATGGGTGTTAATTTCTTCATTTGCAAATGCACAAAGTTCACCTATTGAAATAGATGTTTTAATATATACTATAAATTGCTTCTTGACTTGCACTTTTTTTAATTAGCTGCAGTTTAGTTAAATTTGTGTGGGAGTGCTGGGGAGGACCTTTGCCTCTTAAACCTATATAATTAACTATTTGGGTTTCAAATATCGGGACTTGAGCAGTATCAGGGCCAAATGCAGAATTTTATGGATTACTTTTCTCCTGGTGTCCTCAGGCTCCTTTTTGCATTTTCTTTACAGCAGAACTTACTTTGCCTTTTCTTGCCACAAGTTTTTCAGGCTTGAACTTTTCTCCTTTCAAAAGCTACCAGTAGGACAGACCCTGAAGCTTGTTTATACTAAGATTCAAGGAATCAATAATAATGTTTTACTCTTAATGTCATTATCAATAATGTGCCTGATATATTTTTAGCAATTTATAATTTGAAAAACACTGCCACACTCAAGTTATCATTTAATCTCTGTAAAGTAAATGGTATCTCTGTTTTTACAAATTATGAAACTACGACCAAGTTATTAAAACAAGCCTCAACTTATGAGAACATTACACATTTGCACAGATAGAAAGCTTAAGCTAATAAAATGAACCCCTCGTGGCAGAATTTCTGGTAGTTCTTGTCTTTGATCAGTGTTTTTTCCTTTTTAACCATTCCATGGTCATAGGCTTACAGAGAATAGCAGGAATTGACAGATTCATAGGATGAATATATGGAAGTAAAAGGGATGAAAATTCAAAGTAAGGACAAAAAGAATATCATTTAATTTAGGAGAAAGTAACTCTAAGAGTTTCTGAAGACAAGGAATTCAGGTAATAATTATGGCAATGTCATTTGAGAGAAAGATGTGCTTCGGAATCCTGTGGATGTGGAATTTGAACCTTAAATCTGTCATTCAGAAGCTGTGTGATTTTGGGCAAAATTATTTAATTTCACTGCATTTTGAATTCTTTATATTTAGAGCAATTAGTATCTGTTTCTTGGGACGATTGTGAGGATTCACTGAAAAACATAGGAAGTTAAAATAACTAGGTGCTGAGCATTTATTAAGTGTATTTTTATTTGCTCAACTGCAGGGCAGGTAGTACTGTGCACTATTATTATCAGGATTTAATAGATGAAGACACCAAGCTGGTAATCTGTGAATCCAGTGGTCACACCCAAGTGCACTTGATTCTGATTTCTGTGCTACATAGTAGAGTACACGATGCCTTTCCTTTTATGACAGCATTAGTAACAACGGCTGGGGCGGAACTCTGTTGTTTTAATCCATCCAACAACATTTCTCCCCTTGTTCTGTGAGCACTTCCTTTGTTTTTTGTCTTTTTTTAAAAATAGTTTTCAGGCGCTTGAATTGATTGCTCAGCTGTGTTGATCAGTATGGATATAGACATGTGAGTTGAGTGAGGTCCCAGAATACTTCCTGGTGTTATGTACAAGGGTGAGAAGTTCTATAGTAGCATCATGTAAGATAAAGACTGAAAATGATTGCATAACTGATATCATGAGTCATGCTGCTACCCTTCCACAGATTCAGAAGAAGCCATCTGAAATAAGACAACTTGGTTGAAAAAGATATAAGAATGGAGAAAGAATATTGATGATATAGAAGAAAAAGTTAGTGAGCTTGCATTTCATACAACCTGGTGAGCCAATGTATTTTCTCATTTATATGAATGAATTTGAGTTGGATTTCTAATATTTACAACTGAAAACAATGAAGAGGCATTAAAGTGTTGTCAGTTACTTCTTTCAAAATGCCAAATGTTTCCATTTCCTACTTTAATGTATTTTTCTAAAGTAAAATAATTTTGTGCTTTAAATGGTCACATCGATTATAAGGAAAATTTCAGTAATTTTCTTGAAAGAGGTTAAAAGAGGAAGTATTATGTTATGTTAAACTAATATGACAAAACAGGAAGTGATAGTCATGAATCAGTATTTATTGGACTAGTTTACAATGCAAAGAAAACACTTCTGTCTGGATAATTTGATACTTTTATAAAAAATGTATTTGATTCCTTCTGCTTTGGAAGCTCTTCCTCCAAATATTCCAACAGAAGATTGTCATACTTCATTCAGGTTTCTACTACATGGTTCAGTGTACCTATCTCCCTGGCTTTGTTTTATTAATCTAAAATTTACCCACTTCCTGACATATTTTTTTTAACTTCACAGGTTGTGTAATTATGAGTATGTAGTGACCATCTTTATCTCTTTTAATCATTTTAGGTTTAAAGTTCACGTTGTCTGCAAATTAGATAGTTACCCCTGGTTTTTTCTGGGTTCCTATTGCATGGAATACTGTTTTCCATCCTTTGACTTTTAATCGATGAGTTTCCTTTCAGGTTAGATGTGTTTTTTGTAAACAGCATATTGTGGGATCATGTTTCTTGATCCATTCTGTCAGTGTCTTTTTATAGGGGAATTGAGGCCATTTACATTTATGGGTATCACTGATATGTACTGGCTTGACTTTGCCATGTTATTTTCCACTTGTTTGCTTCCTGCTTTCTCCCTTATTTAATTGCTCATCCTGCCTGGTGGTTTCTTTCTGATGTTGTTTTGGGGATTGTGGTCATTTTTATCTGTCTAGTATGTCTTTCAGTACTCTCTCTAGGGTTGGTTTGGTGGACATGAATTTCTTCAGTTGTTCTTTGTCATGGAAGTATCTTGTTTCTCCATTAAATTTGAATGAAAGTTTTGCTGGGTACATCAATCTGGGTTGAAGGTTGTTTTCTTTCAGGGCTTGAAATACCTCACTCCAAGTTCATTTTGCCTTGAGGATTTGTGTTGAAAAATCTGCCGTGAGTCTAATGGGCTTTCCTTGATAGGTGAGTTGTGTCTTTTCTCTAACAGCTTTTAGAATTCTGTTTGTATGCTGTATGTCTGAGATCTTAATTATTATGTGTCTGGGTGTGGATTTATGTTGATTGTGACTGTTTGATGTTTTGTATGCCTCACTTATCTGCATATCACATTTTTTCCCCATGTTTGGGAAATTTTCTGTTTTAATTCTGTATTTTATGCATGTCATTTGCGTTGATGCCTGCATTTTCACTAATGCTCGTTAATCTTACATTGTTGCTCTTGGCATCATCTTGAAACTTCTGGATTGTCATTTCATGTTGTTTTGTTATTTTTAAGTATTCTATCCTTTCATGATCACTAACTGCAATCTTGTCCTCAAGGTCTGAAACCCTATCCTTAGCTTCATTTAAACAGTTTTGCATGCTTTCAATAGAATGTTTTGTTTCTTGGATGTCTCTTTGAATTTGTTTCATGAATTCTGCATTGTTTTTATATTGTTCATTCAAGGTTTCAATCAGTTTACCATGCTTCTGTACTTTTTTCTCTATTTCTTCTTTAGCTGCACTCAGCAACTTCTTTACTAAGGTTGTTGTTTCTGTCTTTACATGGGAGAGTATTTCTAATTTGATTTCCTCTGTAGCCTCATGAAGTTTTTTTTTTTTATTTCACTTGCTATCTTTTCAGAGATTTCTGGTGTGTTACTTTTGAAGTCCTCTATTTTAGTGTCTCCTGTACTTGCTCCTGGTGGACTCGATGTTTGAGATTGCATTTTGCTTTTTCATTTTGCCATTTTTCACTCTGCCTGATGTTTTCTGTGTGTAGCAGGGGGTCACCCACACTCTTTTCATACTCACCAAGGCCTTACAGTTAGTTGGAGGGGGCTTTACTATTGACCCTATTTACCCACTGTACACCTCTATTTTCAGGGTATACTCACCACACTGACTGGGGTCTGCTGAGATCTTCTGTTTGGGTGAGGCAGTTACTGAATCTCCCTTTAATTTGGTATAGTTACTCCGCAGTATTCCAAAGTCCCCCTGGGAGGGAAGTTCCCAGTTTGCCTGATGTGCTGGGATGCCGCCCAGTTCTTCCGGCTGGGGTTGGATTCTGGGTCCTGCTCCCTGCTTGGAGTTCACTGGGCATGGTCAGCCAGGGCCACCCATCCCTCTTCCTGCTTCTTAGGCTGGCCCTAGAGGCAGAGTGTGGTCTTACCACCTAGAAGCAGGGTTGGGAGTCTGCCCCATGTGCTAGGATGCTGCCGCAGAGCGCTCAGTCACGGCCTGCGGTTGGATTCCGGGCCGCTCACTGCCTGGAGTTCACTGGGCATCTAGGTCTTAATCTTAACTGTTCTCCCACACTTACCATTCTTCCCTACTCTCCATTCATCACAAAACAAAACAAAATGGAACAAAACAAAACAACAAAAACAAAACACCAGACAAGTTTGGGTGGTATTGCTATGGCAAGATTCCCCAAAAGGACTGTGTTAAATCTGAACAAACTAGAAGAATGTTATCAAAATTCATGAGAGGCAAAGAAAAGCATACTAACACTATGTCATTTTATCTGGGAATTCAAGTCATGTTTTCAGCTTCACTATATCCCCTAGCCTGCTACATTGCAATTTTCACTCTGTATTTCTTTTCTTTTTTTTTTTTTTACAAGGAGGAAATCCCATTATTATTATTTTTTAAATCATTTTTTAAAAAGAAAAAAAAACAGGAAAAGGGTAGAAATAATACAGAATTAAAAAAGGTAAATAGTAAGAAATTGCTAGTTGATACATTATATATTGTCCTCTTAGAAATTGTTGCTCAAGTTACAAAATTAAAGCATACAAAGTAGACATTCAAACGAGACAGTAAACAGCTATGCATGCATGAGTCTTTATATGTATTTCTATCCTTTCTGTATTAGAGGGAAAAACAAAAAATAGAAAGATAAAACAAATTCCTACACTCTTTATTTCTTAAGTCTGGACTTTTGCATTGCTGTATTTGCCCCAAACCATCTTTTGAGAGTTGGATCAGGTCAAGCTAGTATGAAAATAGAGTGTTGCTACTCTGTCTTATCACAAAGTTTATCACTTTCAGATAAAAAAATTTCTGTACTGTATATTGTGTTAATTATCTGAATTAAACATCACATTGACAAAAATAGATGATTACATTTAAAAAAAATAGATGACACATTACATTTGGAAGGAATTTGAAAAACAGAAAGATGTGATTATTATTGGTTTTATTATAAGAATTAGAATTCTTAAAACTTGTTCTCATATTATAATTTAAGAAGACCCGAACTACATAATTTTAAATAGAACAGGGCTCTTGTAATAAAAATATGAAGAATATGTATGTTTTTATATTACAAAGATTTGCAATTATGCCTTGATCATAGCTAAGGGATTACATGTTTCTAATGAAGTGCACATTGTCAATGTGCAAAGCAGTAAAAATGAAAAAAGTTACAGAAGTGAAAATTTAATATATATGATAATACACATAAATCTATTAGAGAAAGAAAAGCAATATTAATTATAATTCAGTACCTAGAGGGTGAAAGAAAATGGCAAAGAATTAGGAAATAAAAAATTAATTTTATAATTAGTTTAGCATAGTAAAATTAGAAAAGTAGTCTGTTTATTTAAAGGTTCTGATAATTTGTAAAAATATTTTATGAAATGTAAGTAGGAAAAAATGCTAATTATAAGCAGTACCTAAGAGGTAAAAAAAAAAACAAAAAACTATGCTATCTTGAAATAAGAGTGATTAAATTTCTAATTAACTCAAGGTTTCATTTTGAAAACAAATCACAACAATGTTTGGAACACTCTAAATATTCAAGTGAAATGCAAAGATATGCTGAAATAATTTTTAAAGCTCAAGTGGTTTAGCACATCAATAATTCTCTCCAAGGCTTTTTAGAAAAGTAATGTGAAATTCAACTTTTTCACTCCTTCCTTTGGGGTTGTTTTCCAGAGTTATTAATATTTGTGAGAGTTCTGACGAAGTATTGGTTTATAGATTTTGTTATTCTAAATGTATTAGAAATACATTTTTGTTAAAAAAGTGTTGCTGCTTTTCTGGTAGGACTTTCATTATTTTCAATAAAGAACATATTTTAAAGAACCAGACAAGACCCAAAAATCAAAACCTATTCTTCAGTCTTTCCGTATGTTCCATGCCTATTACATTTTTAAAGTTAGACTTGTTAAATTCACAGTTTCTCAACCGCAAGGGGTGCACTAAAATCTTAGCTGGGGGAAGGCTCAGAGACTACTAAAGTTGTTCTCTGTGAGTAATCATGGCTGATGGACATGACAAAAGTAACTTTTAGACTTTGCCATAAACTGCTCTGTCCCTGGAGGAATGTACCCACTCAAAAGTATTCTTAGGAATAATTATTTTAGTATTTTTATACGATGTGTCAAGGCAATTGAGACTGACATTCACCTATTTCAAATGAAGTTGTCATCTAAAGTTTCTTACTGAAGTCACTGTATTGTTACACAGAAGTCCAAAGTGCTACAGTTACTATTTTAATGCCTCTCTGGCTTCTTGTTTGCTACATTTTGAGTAAGTGATATAGCATTTTCTGCAACTGAAATTTCTCATTTCCTGTGGAACCGGATACCTGTTATAAACAATTGTTTTCACAACATTCATATGTGGAAGCTCAGTCTGTATTGTGAACTGTATTTGGAGACAGGACCTTTAAGGAGATAATTAAGTTTGTAAGAGTGGAGCCCTAAAGCTAGGAGACCTATGTGTTTATAGGAGGAAATATTAGAGCTCTCACCTTTTCCCTTATGGGAGCAATCAGGCCACGTGAGGATGAGTTTGCATCCTCAGGGATGGTGACTGTTTGCAAGCTAAGAGGAGCCAATCCTGAGGCACTCTGTCTGGGACTTCTGACCTTGGAAAACAGTGAGAAAACAAGCGTTCATGGCCAAAGCTTCCTGATCTGTAGTGTTCTGTTTATGAAACTCTGTTCAGACTAATGCTGAACACAGTAGATGGGTTGAGTGAATCAAGTGAAAAATTATGTGATCCTATATTTTGACACCTTTGAATGGGAGTCTGGAGATTAGATTATAAATGCATTGAAGACCCAATCTTTGTTTTTTACAGGAGATTTGGGGGTTTAGTTTATTATGGTTACCATGTCAGTACTCAGAGAAAATATGTAGAAAATCAACTGAGAGACCTCTTTTTTCTTTTCTTTTCTTTTTACATGAATTACTATATTCTTAATATGCATATATTCATAAACTTCATGATTATTTCCGTGGAATGATCTTCTGTTTCATTCACATTCTCTTAGCCTGGTGTTTCTAATGGTTTCAGAAATGTGTGACCTGACGCTTAGTTATGCTCTTGCCTATTACTTCAGATTTCTGTGACTTTTTCATCTTTGGAAATGGTTCAAAATGGGTAAAGCTATGTTAAAGCGTATGGTTTTCAGGGGAAGGAAGGGAAAAGATAGTAACCTCTTTCTATTAAGTCTGTTCATTTTTAACTGGAAAAACAAATGACATAGATATATTTTCCAGTCTTTTTTATTTAAGCACTAAATAGCTGGTAATAATTATGTGTTAAAAACTGTAGTCTAGTCAATCTCTTTTCAGCATTCCTGTAGGATATATATATATATATATATATATATATATATATATATATAAAATTATTTCTTGCCATGTAAGTCAGCTGAGATAGAATTTTTTTTTCAATGGCATTTTGAAATAAAAAATATATTTGGGGTGCATATACCATTTCAAAAGTACTACTATTTTCCAACTTTGTGGAAAGCAGTCAAAACATTTACCTACTTTTTCTTTAGCTTCTAGGATTAGTAACAGGTACCTTTTCACAATATTATACCTTTTATTTGTAACAGTGTGACATTGTGGCAGAAGTGCGGAAGACCATGTTTGAATCCTGGCTCTGCTATTTGGTTTTATTAAAGTCATTTTACTACTTCACTTTGGCTTCTTACCTGTAAAACAGTAATCTTAACAAGATTACTATAAAGACAAAATAAAAGACTTGTACTTGTTACACTTAGTGGCAAGTATGGGGTGGTGAAATTATTTCTCTAAGGAATGAAGGTTTGAAAACTGTCACTTCACTACACTGATAGAGGCATAAAACTGAAACCCCCATTTTTTCTCCTGAAGCCTCATATTTTATGTGCTTTTTAGCATCTGTGAAAGATTCTATCTCATAGCCTCTGTAATGTAGCAGGTGCTCACTGTGTAGTGGATGGTAGCCAGTGACATTTTGATTCTTAATAGTGATTCTTGGATCATTTCATTTCCTGTTCTAGTACTTTGATGGTGGCTGGGAAACAATACAGTGATTTGAGGACTGGCTCCAATTCTGGGGCTTTATTTGGATAAGAGACTACACTCAATGAAGTGGTAGTAATAGTGAGCTACAGTGCAAAAGCTCCTTGGGGTTCTCTGTCTCTGTGTCTCTCATTATTCAAATTTTTCACATGATATGAAAGGTTAATAACAAAAACAAATTATTTTAACAGATATAAATTAAAAATGAAAGTCTTTTTAATAGCCTGCCTCATTTTTTTTTAAAGCACACTATTTGCAATCAAGGAAATATTTCAATAATACATAAAATGAGAGACTATCATTTGCTGAATAATGATTGATAACTATGTAGTAACATGGAAAATAAGAAATATGTGATCTAATTGATGACAACAGTTAGAAAAGGAACTCATCTACTTAGCATTAGAAATAGAAATAAATCACCTTATTGAATTTTTTATGATCCCATGACTGTATTTCAAGATGTGTATATACATAATTATAAAGGACAACCAATGTTTTCCTTAATCAATTGTTTTTAGTAAGGTTGTTACTATAAGAGAGTAAATTCCAGGCATATAAAGAGCACTAGTGTCAGGAAGCATAACGTGGCTGATGAATGTAATAAAAACAAAATTTTCATTTTGATTACAATTGGCACTAGAAAGCCAAAAGTGGCACTGATACTAAGTATGTCTCTGTTAAATGAATAGTTTCCTGGTATAGCAAAACTTAATATTTAAAGATACCTCCTTAGATGTGATGTGTTCCTATTTCATATGTGCGTAAATTACTTATATGCATTCATTTTTATATTAATTGATAACATGATGTGATTGAATCAATAAGGAGACTGAAAAAGTTTTAACCCAGGAAGAATCAGGAACTGGTAAAGGGGCCACCTTCTCTTTGATGCCACACAGCCAAGTGACAGAGTTGTGTCCTGTCCTTTGTCTTCAAGTTTCTGTTTACTCATCTGCAGCCACAGGTTCATCCTCGGAGTGCTCAGTTCTCATTCTGTTCTGTCAGCTTGGGGTTCTCAGAATGCTCTACCTGTCAGCATAGTAGGCGTGTTTATTGTCAAGGCTGTGCACTTAGCCTTTGGCAAAAAGGATGGAAAGGTCTGAGAATCACTTAGCACACATTTTATCACACTGGTATTGATTTTCTGTATCATTCATTAGCGTGGCATTCATTAACTAACTCAAAGAATATTGCCTGATTAATTCACGGACAGTGGTTACCTAGGTGAAGAAGTACAGACAGGGAAAGGGGAAAATTTCTTCTGTATCTGAAAAGTACAGGGAAGGAATATTTTTCATGGTGCCCTGAGCAAGAATGGTGGTATAGCAGGTGAGAAAGGGCATTGCATTGCAGGAACTGGGCTTGGGAAGCATGCTTGCATTACCAAGAGCTGGGAAGGACATTTTCTTTCTCATCCTCCCATTTTTATTTCTAGGGTGGAGAATTGGGACCAGTTGCCTTATGGGGCTATTTTATATCTCAGGTTTTATAATTCTGCAAATGACAGAATTGATATTATTTCCATTAAAATATAAGTGACATTAGTTTGATTAAATTTCTAACACCTTGGATAAAAGGTATAAAATTCTATGTATTACAAGATTAATCAAAGAGATGTTTCATCAAATTGAGATCAATTATTTTAGGGAACAATGTGATTTAATGTATCAGAGATGTTTTTAATTTATTTTGTTGTAAAATCTTAAGAAAGTACCTTCCCCCAAACTGGGTAAGATGAGTAAGTCACTTAGCCAGAAGCATAATTTTAAAATGAATGAGTAATTAACACTGTTTATCTTTAAAAGCTTTCAAAAATAGTAGATAAAAGAAAGCCAGATGTAACTTTTTAAATAGCTCTTATTCTCCAAAGTTCTGTTAGGAGCTTGCTCTATATTGGTCTTCGAATTTCTAAAGTACTGAGAGAGAATCAAGAAGATGTGATGTAATAACGAACATTTCATAAAGGTTTCTGAAAAAGCCAATAGATTGAGGTACTTTTTTTATTAAGCCAGAAAAGATTCATAATAGTTTTCACACATTTGAAAGGGAATTATGAAAAGGATTGTATTCAATTATCATCCAACTCCACTGGGAATTCAAAGAGGAGCAGGGTATGGATGGGGGGGCTTAATTTGCAGCCAAAGGAAAAATTTATTTAATCAGAGAGATTTTTATTTTTGCCCAAAATATAATTAGCATTGTAACAGCTGGCAGACCAGTTAGAAGTGCCTCTTTTTAAGAAAATAGGAAGTAGTAAATGATAAACTTAAATGCCTATTCAGGTGACTATACATTTTTGCTGTATGATTCTTTGAAGATCATCATACAAGGACTCCAACATTACTCCAGAGTTTAAAGCATGAAGAGGAGATACATCTTTTAGAAAGCTCTCTCCCCAGCCCAACACTATTTTTCTTTATCCTTTGAGATAAAGTCCTGCACATATTGTCTGCTTTGATATCTAAGCAAGCTTATAAGCATTCGTACTATAAAGACATGTGAGAAGCCAGGAAAAGACTACTTAATGTTGCTTTTTTTCCTCTTTCTTTTTTCTTCCTGGTCACAGAATAATGTAAAGTTTGTTTGAGATGCTGCTGTGAAGTTCTGTGGGCTGATGCATTTCCTATCAGTGCACTGCAGGGCCACCAATGCCTTTGAAGGGAGACAGGCTTGACTGGGACCACTTTTTAGGTTTGTTTCTTAAACTCACTTTGGTGAGCTTTTCAAGTGACTCCAAAGAGGTGGAACACTTTCCTGCTGTTCCACATTAGAACGTGATTTACTAGACACTTGAAAAGCATTTTATAGTCTCTGAACAGAGACATAAAAATAAACTAAGTATTTGGATTTTTACCAAGTCCTTCAGGGAAAGTTCAGACTCTCCCTCTGGTGGAATGGTTTTGAAATTTTCCTTTATGTTATTTTATGTTATGGACATTACTATGGCTTGCATTTTTTCAAGTTCAGACATGGGAAATTGTTAGCCATGTAGGGTATTTGCCTAGCATAAAGAAAGCCTGGATTTGAGTTAGGATTAAACTGGTTAAGTGTTACGTGTGTGTGTGTGTGCGTGTGTGTGTTTATGGTTGAATGATGTTTGTTATACCCTGGGAACTGTCGGAGATTATGTAGTAGTTAACATGAAAGAAGACATTTGTGTTTGGAGATTAAAAGATTACAGAAAACCCTCGATTTATGAAGGCAAATTCTAGAAGTAAGAGGTTCCAAATCTAGCTCCGCAGTTTATTTTCCATCCCACCGGTCCTTGGACCAGTTACTTGATCTCTGTAATCTCAGTTACTTGATCTATGAATAAGGTAAAAAAATAGTTACCTCATAGAATTGTTAGGAGAATTGAGTCAATCAGTGAAAGCAGAGATACTGGTTACATGGTTGAGCATTTCATATATCATCTGTGACTGCTAATTGTGAGATAAAATGGTCAAAGAATAGCATGATTGAAAAAAATTGTGATTAAATTATCTGTTTTCATAAAAGATTTGAACCTTTTGTTGAACAATCTTGGGCAAATGCTACCTACTGGCAGGCTGAATGCTACTTTTTGCTGATACGCACTTTGCCTGCTCCCAGAAGGCTCCTGTCCTAGACTCCATGCTTGAAAGTGCAACTGGTGTTGATGTATTTTAAGAATGCAGGGTTTTGGTTTAGGGCTTTGGCTCAGCTTTGCCAGATCAAGTGGGACACTCTTTTGTCCCTGTTAATATGCTACACTTGGGGCTCCCAGCTGCTTTATTGCCATTTACTCCTGGCTTTATCCCTGTGAGGTATGCATATGGGTAATTAGAATGGATTTTACAGCCACCTTAGGGGAGAAAAGAAACTAACAGTAACTATGAATGTGGTGAAGAATTTAATTTGATTCCTCCTTCTTAGCAGCCTATATACTTTGTGCAAATTTTTCAGTTCCTAAGCTGAATTTCACCTCATTTATCTGTTTTAAATAGTGATTTATTCCAAAGGAAATTTTTCATGTTAATCACAAAAATATAGAAACTTGCAAGTGGTCTATGATGATGTTTGTTCTCTTTTATTTACCTAAGTACTTATGATCAGAGAAGAAGAAAACAATCACATCTTGAGTTTCTATATGTCAAGGAACTTTACAGATTTCCTGTGATCTGTGAAACATAAATTGATACAATCTCATAATGTTCAAATAATTATTTTAAAATGCTTGCTATTGTAATCACTGTTTACAAGGGAAAAGATTTAATACAGGCCATATAATTTATAAGATTATTTTACAATATTCACCCAAATGCAAGTCAAATGCAAAAGAGTATGGGAGATCAGTCCTCACACTAGAGACTGAATGAATCCAACTGAGGGCCTGAATTCCATAGCAATGTCCTGTGTGAATCCAGCTGAAGACCTAGAGCCTATGACAATGTCCTCCACAAGACCAGCTGGAGGCCTAGAGTCCACAACAATGTCTCCTGCAAGTCTGTACCAATGATCAGCACTGGGAAGGTCGAAAGGTCAGTGGTGGAAGCTAGAAAGTCTGCATCAGCAGGCTGAAGGATCTGTGCCAGCAGGCTGAGGGATCTGCCCTGGAGCCAGGAAGGGATGCTCAAGGTAAGGCCCAGAGCTCCTGTGAAAAGAACTGCAGCCATTGTCAGCAACAGTGAGGTCTCAAATTCCTCCAATGATGAGAACAACTGAATTCATATCAGGAAACCCAGCATGACAAGCTTCTCCAGGAGAATAAACAGCACACCATCTTCCCTTCCAGTTCTGTTTCTATTCTTTGGGCAACAATCTTCAAGTGGGCTTTCCACCTAGCACCGTGCTGATTCAGTTCAGCTGGGTGTTATAAATTGACCATTAATTAACCCACCACACTTGACCTCCTCTTTCTCTGCTCTTATCCCTTTCATGCCTGTGCATTTTCAGAATCTGCACTTTTGATTGATGTGTACAACATTAGTCATATATAGAATTTCATAAGCATAGACTATGCCCGGGAGTCTTTCCTAAGCCTTCTTATATGTAGGCTTGTAGAAGGTACTAGGAGAGACAAGAACTGAGTAAAACTCTGGTGGTTTCCTGTATCTTTTTGATGGAGAAATCTAGACTTTGAACTTCTTCACTAGGATAACTCTCCTGGACTAGAAGTGTGTTGACTTTGCTTTGAAAACAAGGTACTCATTTATTCCACCATTTAGTTGTTTTGGGGAGAACTTAGATACTTAGTGGCTACCTTAAATCTTGCTCAAGTTTCTCTTCTCTTCCACATATGGGGTCCTATTTTAGATTCAGATCATATAGGCTAACATAACATTATTATTAGTTCAATTAATTAATTTATATTTTGAAAATATGTCTCATTAAATAGTAAATGTTTTTAAAGAAACTTATAAGTTGGTTTTAGGAATGTCAAGTTTCCTTTAAGAGGGAGGACTTTGGTTACCACCTTAACACGAGAAGGAAAATATACCACTAAATTCAGGGGTTTCATGCTTTTTTAACTTAAAATTTAATGAAATTTATTTTTGACAGCTAATATGAATACAAAATACCATTCTAGGGTTTGAAAGAGTGTACAGGCAGTTCTCATTTTCAGTTCTTGTGCTATTATAAGAAAATGCATGAGACAATGAACTTATAAAGGAAAGTTTCATTTGGCTTATGTCCTACAGGTTCTTGTCCAAGACTGAGGGATTGGGAGGAAATGGCTCTCGGTGTCTAATGAAGTAACACACATTACTGAGTAGTCATGGCCAAGCAAACTGCTCACCATATGACCAGGAACTGAAAAAGGGAAAGAAGAAGCTTCTAAAATCATACAAAGCCCTTTGAAGACACAACCCGGAGACCTAAGAACAATACCTAAAGTTTCTATTACCGCCCTATAGAGCCACCTTGGAAAGCAGGTCTGCAGCGCATGGATCTGGGAGGCTCATTTATCTACTTCATATCATCCCTTTGTAAAATTCCGCCCCTTTGCTCCCTTTGAAAATGTCTCTTTAAAGACCTACATTTCATCTTTTATCACCTTTATTCCCCCAGTGTGCTACTTTTGCTTGTATTTGAGCTTCTGACCCTATAAGATGGATTTGACTTTAAGATAATTTTCATCCAGGACCTAGTTTCATGGGAGTGCTGCACTGAATACTAGCCACACAAGAGACCACACAGAGCCATATTTTACTTTGCTCAAGAAGTTTTTCCTTCCACATGCACTGAAAAAGTCTTCCTGTACTAGAGTGAATTTTGACTTGCTAGGACTGTGCTCAGTGTTTCCGTTGTCTGCTGTGTCATGGACAAGCAGTCTGTGAATTGTATGCTCAGTGTTTCCAAAGCACAACTTCTGAAAACAGAATCTCAAGTGACTCTAGGATGTTAGAATAAATGCACATGTAATTTTAACTGTTTTAGATTCCAAATATATGATATGGATCTTAATACTCAGACAAAATAGATTTATATAAAATACTATACCGAGGCAAAAATTTAATAACAGGATGATGACTAAATTAAGTGCATAGAAAGAAAGAGGGCAAGAAGTATAAAAGGTTTAAACAAGTAACATAAAATGTGTATTTCTTTTGAAATATACATTTATTATGCTACAAGGAAAAAAATCCAAATAATGAATTGTTATGGTTAAGTCTAGAATGTCCCCAAAACTCTTATGAGTTCGAGAGTGAGGACTTTCACAAAGTGATTGAATTATGGGGTAGATATGCCCCTCAGTGGGTTGATCCATGGATGAGTTCATAGCTAACTGTGCTGGTAAGGAGGTGAGACCTGGCTGGGAGAGGTGGGTCACTGAGGATGTGTCTTTGGAGGATACATCTCCTTCCCCAGATCTTCCCTCTCTCTGTTTCCTGCCTGCCATGAGGGAAGCAGCTTTCCTCTACCATGACCTTTGATCGTGATGTTTCTGCTTGAAGCCAGTGGACTGAATCCTCTGAATCATAAGCTAAATTAACTTCTTCTCCTTTAAGTTACATGTGTTGAGTTTGGTGTCTCAGTAACCAGAAATTTGATGCATAAATGGAAGCAAGTATTTCTAAGATAGGCCTCACTACTTTATGTTTAACAACAAATGGGGAAAAACGTTGCACTTTATCACAAATTTCTCTCTTTTTGAACTTACTTCAAATTATAGATTTGCTTAGTTCAGGTGAATAAGATTAAAAGTAACTAAAATTTGTTTTCATATGAAATGTATAGTGAGAAAAAAAGGGAAATGAAATTTTCTTTGACATGTTATATTTCCTTAGAAAAACTATGTTCATTTGTGCTCGCAATTGCACAAACATTTTGAATTATGAAAAACATGGAACTTTGTACTGAGTCACTGCTATATTTTCAAAGTCCCACAAGATGGCAGAATTTCAGAGCACTTTAAAGCATGTGCCCAGAAAGAGAATTATTTTAAATCTTGTAACTAAGTTAAAAGGAAATCCTGTTTTCTAATCAGTGATGCAGATAATACTCACACAGCGTGCAATCTGATGCTTTGTCTTGTTATTTACAAATTCTATTAAATTGAAGCATGAAACACTGGATTGCAGAGGGTTTACAATATTCTTCAGGCAGACACTTTCTTGCTTTATAGCTCTAATTTGAGGTCATCTGTCATCACGCAGGAACATACTTGCACATCTGTGCGTTTAGTTTGTTTTATTCATGAGGGTCAGAGATTAGCAGATATGCACTCTTCAACAGATGGAACTCCAAGTCTTGGTATTTTAGAGGCTCTGGCCACACGGCAGTGCAATTCTGCACACAGCAAGGAGCAGTCATTCCTGTCCATCATCAGGCTTTCATCTATAAATATTTAAATGATTATATTTTACTCATTAAGAGTTTGATGTGCTCCGGGGGATACTGGCTTACACTGCACAGTGTTGGACTTCTTGATGAAACAAGTTCCTTTCGCTGTGTCTCTTTTTCTTTTTTGTTTTTCTCTTTGGCTTCCTCTTCTTCTTTTTCTTGATGGTGGTGGAAAACTTTTACCTGTTAGTAATTCTCACCACATACAGGTCTCTAAACAGCCACTAATGTTTTCAACTTTGTCAGGCCACTATCAAAATACTATAGACTGAAAAAATGTATAAATAATAGAACTTTATTGCTCACAGATCTGGAGACTGGGAAATCTAAGATGAAGGTGGTAGCAGATTCAGTGTCGATTGCTAAGTACTCACTCTGTGCTTCCTTGATGGCACCTTCTAGAATGATGACAGATACAAATAGCTCCATGGGGCCACTCTCATAATGGCATTAATCCCACTCATGAGGATTCTACCTTGATGACCTAATCATCTTATGAAGTCCTATGTATCAAGACTGTGCACTAATGATTAGGTTTTACCATATGAATTGGGCACATAGAAACTTCAGACTATAGCAGGTTCTGTAACTCAAGAAAGGAGAAGGGATTACTGAGCTTAAATTTGAGAAAGTTTCAATCAATAATAGTCTGGAAGATGGATGTTTGAAGTGATTGGCTATTTTAAACCTTGTCTGAATTTATATTTGCAATTCCTATGTCATCATAGATGGGAATTTCACATTCTTTCAGATCTTGTGTGTCATCATCTGCAGATAGAGTTGATTGGGGTTGTAAGTGACATTCCTTTGTGGAAGTCGGATTTTAAGATTAAGATGTAGTTAGCTAGAAACTTCTTTCATTTGTTTAAAAAAATCAATGAAATTTTGAAAATTATAAAAGGTAATCCTATTTTAACTTTACAGTTCTGCCTCCATCCACCTTAAACTCAGTGGTAATGGGAGGGAGTTTGTATTACAAGATGTCAAAGCTCATAAGAAGGAAAAAGCAAATCTCTGAATTGCTAGTGGACATCATCTCTGGGGGTGAAGAATTTGTTGTCTCATAATGTTGCAATTGTCCCTTGTAGTATCTGAACTAATAAAACGATGGGATGGAGTGATCATATGGAAGTTTGTGTTTACAACTGTCTCCCACTGGGAGTAAATTTATTTATGTGAGCCTAACTGAGCTGTTTCATAGTCTGCTCCCTGAATACTCATTGGCAGCACAAGGGCAATATTTCTTAAGATGCTGCGAACCAAAATGTTTTTGACTCTTTAGAGATTACAGGGAGGATAGAGCCACTGAAAAGGGACACTTCAGTTGCAATAATATGTAGCAATTCTGACATTTTCCTAATTACATATTTGTTTATTGCCAAAGACCAACTTTTGAAGCTGTGTAAGACTCTTTCTTCTGTTTTCCATTTCTTAACCTCTGATGTGAAGACTGAATGGCATCTCTCCTATTCTATTTCAGCATGATCTTGAAATATTCAAGGTGATTCTATTTATAAGAGAAAGCTGTCAATATTAAAAGAATATTTCTGGGAAGAAAAAATGTTTCTAGATATAAAAATTTCTGAAAATTGTTTATATTTGAGTTTTGAAAAAAATAACTAGCAACATAGAAAAATTAACCAAATTTAAATATTTCAGAAATGTTTTTATATTCTGCTTTAATAAAATGTACAGAGAAAAATTCAACTTCAAAAATCTGAATTGATTCTATATAATTGAAACGCAAAGGGACTTTTTATTAGATTTTGAATTGATTGTAGAATTGTTATCACATGAGATGTTAAATTAATTGTTTCAAGTATTTACTCAAAATGGTTTTATGAATTTTCTTTCACATAACTTCTCTTACACTCACTTCAATTAACGAGTCAAATGGGGTGACATTGTTATTATACTGTGTGAAGTTCTGGTCCCAATCTATCTAGCAAAAAGGCAAATAAGGTTTTTGAAGAAAAGAAATGTACTGAAAAGAATCAAAGTAATGGAGGAATTTCAGATAAGATCAAGAAAGGTAGCAAAGAAAGAGTTTACGGTGACTTTACAGTTAAAGAAATGCATAGGAAGAAAAAGCAAAATGGGATTCAGTTTGATCTTGAATGACCAGGAGAAGATAAGTTCAAGGAGGAACTACTGAGCTGAATGACACATGGTATAAAATTCTAGGATTTTTACCAGATTGTGAATTTGAGTATTCTGTAGAGTAGAAATATTATCAGTATCTTAGTTATTTTTCTCTTGTTGCTGAGACAAAATGCCTGACATAGAAAATGAAAGGAGGAAAAGTTTCATTCCATAATCAGCTGGTTTCAAGGCAGTGTGGCACATGGTAGAAAGGCAACAGTTCATGGCAGCAGAAGACAGCAAAAGCAACAATTAGAGAGAGGGCAGACAAGTCTCCATCTGTCCCTTATGTTGTATCCAGGGTACTGGGATTAGGGCAGAGCCAGTTCAGTGAACTGATCCAGCAATCACCCGCCCTTAATCCCAGCACCCTTAATCCTAGCATTGAACCATGAATCAATCACACACTCTAGATTCAGCTCACCTCTGAAAAAACCCCTTCCAAAACTGCATGAGGTTTTGGGGGGACATCTAAACACAAATCATAACAATAGGTACCCATATATTTCCAATATCTATAAGTTAATGAAAATACAAAGCAAAAAAGCCGTACAAGACTTGTTATATTAATTCATGAAAGGTAGATTATTAAATGGGTTCAGGGAATCAGGGTCCTGATGCCTTTGGAAAAAATCATAGGAATAAAAGGGAAACATCATGGAAAGACTTTCCATCAAAGTCATAATTTTAACCCAGCTTTACCATTTGCTAGTTGTGTGATTGTATGCAACTATGTTAATCTCTTTGAGTTTCACCTTTCTCTGTGGATTGGAGATTAGAGATGGAAAAACTGCATGTTCTGGTACACAGACAGCACAAGACACTGGTTATTTATTTCCAGTTTGTTTCAGACAGAATGACGATGGAGTAGCAGTTCTCACCCCTTCATGCCTGTGCACAACCCTGAGCCCCTTCTCATTCTGTTGTGAATGTAGACCACACACTGTTTATTGCATATCACACATTCTTCATATCATCTTATTGTTATGATTTAAATGTTCATACCATCTTTTCTCCAGTTTTATATGTTCAAACATAAACTATAATGTGATGGCATGAGGTAGTGGGGCTTTGAGAGCCAATAAGGTAATAAAGGTGGCATGCATGGACTTAAACTCTCACAGGAGAGCTGTCTTGCTTCTCATGCCAAATAAGTGTTGTTATTATAAAGGATACTGTGACATTAGACATTTGACCATGTCAATGATCATTTTCTTTGGACAAAACCCTAGAAATGATGTTCTTTGGAAACAACATGTATCCTTATTCCCACCTCCTTTTCCCCTTTCCCAGGGCAAATGCAAGGCAGCAGACATTTTCTCACATCTGCACCAGATCGGATATTAGTAATCCTTAAAATATTTTCCAATCTTCTCTGTCAAAAATTGCAGCCACAGTATATTTTAGTTTGGATTTTTTTGATTAGGGGTAAATGCGAAAATATTTTTTATTGTGAGTATTGGCCATTTGTAGCAGACAATATTATCTAATAGCTTGTCACCATGTTGTTTCTGCATGAAAAAATGCCAATATCAAGCCCTTCTTAGCAAAAATCAGTGTGTCTTTTCAGAAGCCCAGGTGTGCTGAGGCAGTGGAGCAGGCTGCTAAGAGACTGAAGAAAGTATGTACTTGCAAACAGTTTGCGAGAGAAAATGTTTATGGAAAGTTCAACAGGAAAAGATAGAGTGAAGTGAGACATTCTAGCAGGAAGCAAAGCGTCAGTGGTGGCTGGAAGACACTCAAAGTGTGTCTGTAGCAGCAGGCTGGACTAGTTAATCATTGGAGTCTCAGGATGGTGGGCAAGACCATCAGGAAATGTCCAGGAAGAACTCACAATGTTCAATAAAGGTCAGCTGGATTATGGTAGTGGGCACAGCTCTGCCTTGAATTCAGATTTATGGTGGTGGGGGTTATCAAGTAAATTATGCAGCAGTGACATTATTGGCATGCTTTGTTCCATTGTATACCCATTGTTCATTGGAAGAGTTGAGAACATACTGGCTGGAAGGCAGATTCTCTAAGTCTAGTTTGACCTGTTTCCAGTGTGTTGTAGATAATTCCAGTCACTGGGTGCTTATAATATCTCCTGACTTGACAAGGATTTGGGGAACACAAAAAGGGGTGTTATAGGGACATGATGCTAAATGCCTTAATTTTCCTCAGAGATAACACAGCAAGTTTCTATACTTGTGTGATTTCACATATTGGTCTTAAGAACAAGAAAACAAAAATACTTTATGAAGTAGTAGCCTAGGATGTAATCTCTAAAATAAAAAGGATTCAAAATGCATGATTTTTATCCTTATTCGAACTCAGTTTAATTCTTGATTTTCTGTTTTATTGTTTCAAGATAGTAGTTCTATGACAAATATGTGTATGTGATATTTCCAGTGATTTGACAATTTTTGGTTCATCATAGCTGTATTGCCCAGCATAAGTTAAACTTGGATCAGCTTTAATTTTCAGTGTTTGCTCGAGTGGATTGTGATATGGTTTAGCATGACTATCTTGACAGCTCTCCAGGAATGATGTCAAAGATATAACAGTAACATTCACCTTAGAATTCTCTTTTAATATACACCTCAGAGAGCTTTAGCGGTGTTAACCGGTGGGTGTTTTTATTCTTCTTTATATGAAATGAACAGATAGAGGGTCATTAAACCTTTTCCCTAATAATGTAAAATTTAGTGAGGAAAAAAAATCTGACTTTTATTGATGTTTTTCTTTCATTCTTGTACTTCTTATGTTCATTTAAAGTCATTTTTTTTTTACTGATGAGTTCTGCATGCATACTCTGCTAATGTGTGACTAATACACTAAGTGCTTCTTCCTCAGTAGAGAGAACAAGGTAATTTAGAAGAAATTCAATTCCAAACCTGCTCTTATCAGGTTTGCTTTATTAGCTTTGGTGTCTGGATATACACAGTACACCTTATTCCTGCTGCAAGTGGAATTGTTTGCTAGGAGAAGAAAACATTCTTTGCCCTTGAGAAACCTTCAAAGTGAGTGAAAATTGCTGTGATGCAAACTCTAGGAAGCAATTTGTAAACCTTGGGGCCATTGACATTGTTATTTCACATCATAGTCTCTGTTCTTCCTTCATCACATATTTTATCTGCCTTGTTATGTCAGAAGAATTATTTTGTTTGTTATAGTAGGCCCAGAAATATGATCTGAGGAGACTATAAAAATTCCAGGGCAGTGTAATAGAGCAGTAAGGACAATATTTGAATTTCTAAAAATTTTTTTTTATTTAAAGAGAAAAAAAACATGTAAAGGTAGAGATAATACAGAATTTCAAAAAAAAAAGATAAACAGTAAGAAATGACTAGTTGATAAATTACATATTGTCCTCTTAGAAATAGTTGTTCAAGTTACAAAATTAAAGCATACAAATTAGATATTCAAACACTGAGAGTGTAAACAGCTACACATGTATTTCTATCCTATCTGTATTAGAGAGAACAGCAAAACCTAGCAAGACAAAAAAAAAAAAACAAATTCCTATAAAAACATGAAACTACAAAGTCATATAAAACCACAGTACAAGGTGATCTACAATGATTACTGTGTTGTTTCTTATTATCTTCAATAGAATTGTCTATATCATCAGGCATAATTGAATATAACAGTATAATTAAGTATAGCAGTACATAACAATATTAGTAAAAATGAAACATTGTAGACAGTATAAAACTTCAAAGCGAGGTAATAATCAAACCAGAGTGGATATTCTAGTGGATATTGTCATCTTCAGTGCAGTTGCCTATACTCTCAGACTTGATACTATTAATCATAACAGCTTTGAATAAAATCTATCAATACAAAACCACGATCCAACAAACCAGATTTGATTACGATCACTCATGGTAAAACAGTGTAGGTTATATTGATAAACTAGCTCCTCTATATTTTGTAATGAGAACTCACACAGATGAAAACAGATACTAACGTATGCAAAAGACTTACATTTTTCAATCTCTTCTCATTGTTTAATGAAAAGGGACACCAATATTGCCAAAGATTGACCAGCGTGTAAAATTGCATTTTTGGAACAGCTGTGAGTAAACTGTATCTCAGCAAAATCTGTCTCAGTAAAGGGGGTTAAACCAGCAAGACAACCCATATAACAGTGCAGAGAATGAATGGCACTACTGGCTGGCAGTAGTTGACCAGGAAAGAAGGTCAGGAAGAAATAGCAACAACCAAGGAAGTACAGCATGACCATCAAAACATGCAAAAGTTTGTCCCACGAGTGTGACAGCCACCAGACCACCAGATGCCTGGATCACTCCTGAGTGCTAGGGTGCTCTAGTGACTAACAGATACAGAATATATGGAGGACTCTGAAGACATTGCATTGGAATGCAATTACATGTTAAGTGATGTTAGTTTGAGTTATTGAGAAGTTTTCACAAAAATGTATGAGCTCTAGAGCTGGTTATTCTTTAACAGACATCAGCCCTCTGCAAGCATATTTAGCCATATTACTATGAAAAAGAGGCAGAGTGAAATGAAACATAGTGGGAAAAATTTGAACCATGAATTCTTTCTCCTTGGAGATTCCCATAGATCAAGGCTATGTCTAGTTTTATTCTATCCCTACCCATCTTCATCTAGCCCTCTTGGAACAGTTTTACGTTTGCCTCCCTGGTTCTGTGCCCTAGAAGAATGACCACTATGAACTGCTTCCCTTTCTGGGTTTCCTTGTTGGCTGCATCTCGCTGGATTTCACCAAAGAGAGAGAGATAATGAAAGGGAGGAATGAAAGGAGGCAGAGTCCTTATGAACCATATCTGGCAAGTGCTATGTTTTCCTTTCAAGACAACTTTCTCAGGAAGTCCCTCTCCTATGGCTCCAGGTATCAGGGGCTCTAGGAATGCTTTCTGTCTGGTTCCAGTAGATATTCTGGCGATGATGTCTTTTCACTAAGGCTGGCCTCTGGGTGATTCTATAACCTTTGTTCATTTTCTCATTTTTCCCATACTACTTGCCATTTAAAAGAATCTCTTTATCAAAATCTCTTTATTTGCATGACCTAGACTGGGTGAATTCTTTTTCCTATTGGTGACCCTGGCTAATGGACTATCAAACCTCAAAGGCATTCTTTAGTTTCTACATGTAAAATATAATCAGGAATATTTCAGCATTCTGATTATACTCTTACTTTAAGGATTCTGAACTTGGAAGTATAGTTTTGACTCAATAAAGTAGGAAAAAAATTGGACATATGTTAGATCTTCTTAAGCTGTTCTGTTCTAATGTGGTTGTTCAGCAGTAATTGTGCTGAGAATCAAAATTGGACAATTTGTGCTCTTAAGTTTACAAGCATTTAGTATGAGATCCTTTCAATGTTAATAATAATTAAACCAAAATATAAAATAGAGCAGAGTTATGACAGGAAATATTTCTCAAATCATAATACTGAAGTGAGGAGCAAACTATAGATATTACTACCAAAATATATGTTTTTAAAGACACAAAATGGTTGTCATGTGATACTGGTGATTGTGCTATAATAACTGCTGTATAGTTGAGTTATTTTGTGAGTTTGAAACTGTCAAATATGTCAAGAAAAATTATAGTATTTGAAGTGGGGCTTTAATATAAAGCTGAAAACTTCTCAAAGGCTTCCTAGGTATTCACTAGCAGCTGGATATGTTTAGAGCTTTTAATGACGTTTTTCCTGGAATGATGTATCTTTAAGTATTTTTGCAGAAAAATAATTAAATGTGGTCATAAAAAAGATGATATGAATTTCTAGTATACTTATGAGTTAATTTGTTCAGTTTCACCCTGAATTCCATTTAAGAAGCTCTAATGTTTTATCAGGACTGTAAGTATGAAAAAAAGAAATAAATGGTACAGTCTCTTCCTGAGTGGGATTATTGCTTAGCTGGAAGTACTGTTAGGCATGAGAGAACTAAAGAAAATTTGTGAGTTGTCATAGGATCCCTGACCAAATTTGTGTTACTCAGGATCATCTAGATAATAGAAATCTAGCCTGATTAATTTAAGTAAAATCCATTTAAAGAAAATGCGTTTGTTGCTCCATACAAATAAAGAGTATAGTCTTTTCGTTAAATAGTTGGTGTCAGCTCATGTATCTTTTCCCTATCCATCATCTTTTCTTTCTTCTGTGTTAGCTTTAGTATCTGGCATTGTGTTCCTGAATGGTATTTTGGTATTCAAAGGAAGTGATGTACTCATATTACCATCATAATATACCTCTTTTCTTTAGCGTCAAAGTCTTAAGGGAAGTTGTGATTGGTCTGACCTAGGCCATGTGCTTTCCTTAAATATCCTCATTGCCAGGTTTTAAAGTGCTTTGACTGACCCATCTGGAGCCATGTAATAATCCTTGTGGAAACTGAAGATACAAAAAAAAATACCACAAAAAGTATTATTCATGAAAAAATAAGTTACATATTAGGAAGAGGGTAAAAATTACACACACACACACACACACACGACAAGGTATCACTAAGTTGCCCTGGCTGGTTTTGAATTTATGATCTTTTTGCCTCAATCCCTCAGAGTGTTAGGATTACATGTCTAGCCTAGCTTCCTTCCTTTTTATGTTTCCTAGATTTTTATTTTAAGTTTTGTTTTATTTTAATTTTTATCAGTACCCAATGCAGTACATAATGATTACATTCATCCTGGGGAGTTAGTGCCTGTACATTGTACATCTTAATCTCTCTGTTTTCTTATTTTCTTTTTAAATTGGTGCTGTATATGTGCACAATATATTAACTGCACACATGTTTCATACCTGGATAATTATAACCCCTCTCTCTGCAACACATCTTCATTCTTTTCATGTCCCCTTCCCTACCCTTCTCTCTCCACTCCATTTACCAAGGTTCCTTTTTAGATGCCTTAATTCGAAATGCTACTCCCTGACAATTGAAGTATTAGTCCCTAGACATGTTAGAAAACCAATCATGCCTAATCCCAAAGTAAAGGGAGCCAATTCAGCGTCTCACCCAGTTTATCACCTATGTTGACTCAATTCCTTCCTTATTTTAACACTGTTTTTCAATCCTTGTAACTCCTACTTCCTGGAAATTCTATATTAGTCAGGCCTCTCATTAAAAAGTGACAGAAAACCAGTAGAAACTAATCCAAAAGAACTTCATTGTCTCCTATCAGTGGACATTTTACAGTTAGCTCTCAGGCATGATGGCGTTGGAAGTGGAAGAGGACATCGCTTATCCTTGTTAGAGTCCTTTTTTCAGTTGGCTGAATTTTTGCTGGCACATTTTCTAACAGGATAGTAAAGTAGGTGACTGGCATCTTTAAGTTTACTTCAGAGGTATAGCCAGCAATCCTAGTGATTAGTATCTACTCCTTTAGGGTCCAGTGAAGTTTTGAGAGATGGATCTGATGGGCTCAGGGTGGGGGAGTGCCTATCCCTGAACCAGCTGCTTCAGCTTGGTGTGCGGGCCATGCGCATTTGGGGGTGGATTGGAGCCAGATGGAGCACTCTCTTCGCAGTCCTGTCATGCGATGGGCGCTCCAGTGATACTGGTGGTAGGAAGCAGTTAACCCCAGTAGGACCACATGGAATGGCTCCCCCATGAAAACTACTGCCTGGCTCTAGCAGAAATAGTTTACGTAAAAAATAACATACCAACAAAAACACAACTATCACACTATAAAGCATAGAATTAAGGAAATAATCTTTATTGAGTTCCTAAGTGAATTTTATGCTATTTCACATTTATTAGATACATTGGTTCCAAATCACTTACTAATTAGTGGGACTGCTAGGACTTTTTTTTGTTTTTTTTAAAGTCTGTGCTGTATGAATCTGTACTCCATACTCTTTAAAGAAGATGATTCTGGTTTTTCTTTTTGAAAGACATTTTTGACTTGTGGAAGTTAGGGAGAACCGTAAGCAGATGAACAGAAAGATGAATAGTATGGAGATGAGAAGGGAAAACATATAAAGAACAAGGCTGAGAGCCACTGTGATGTGCAAGATGTATTTTAACAAGCACTCAAGATGATTCTGATGCAGGTCATTCACAAGCCACTGTCTGTTTAGGAAGAGAACTAGGCGAGTGTTTGATTAACTATGCAGGGCAATCAAGCTGGGCAGAGTAGGGAGTCTTTTGCTGATGGTAATTGGAAGGTTGGGGAAAGACCTGATTGTAGAGTGGATGAATTCCGTTTAAATAACTGTTATTCATGTTTATGTTTGAACCTCAGGTGAGTGGATTTCAGTTGGTGTTTCTGAATATATGTACATATAGCTGTTAATGAAAAGGTGTCCTGGAATGAAAATTATTAGGCACTTACCCTTGATCACCAATACTGGAATTGCACTAAGCATTTAGAACTTTGAATGGTTTGTGCAGACTCTGAGTTAGAACAGAGAAGAGAAGTGAATGTAACAAAAGTGATGCAGAAGTTGCTTTTAGAAACACCTGGCTAAGCGTTCTTTACCTTGCTAGGAAATTATGATGATCAAAACTAATCCAAATACCATGGGAGGATCTTTGCTAATGTAACACAGATTTTAGAATTCTCTTAGCTCATCTCACATTAGCCAATAATGTGATGTCAATAATATTACTAATGTGAATGGGCAGTTGGAATGGGGAGAAGGTCAGTGAGAGACGTATTATATAGCATGGTGGTTATTCTTATTAAGAATATATTGTATACTTCTAAGTTGTTAGGAAAGTAGATTCTGTGATCATACCACAGAAATATGGTAAGTATGTGAGGTGATGGGTATGTCAATCACTTACTAATATATGCATATATCAAAATATCACTTTGAATACTTAAAATGGATGCAATTTTTATTTATAAATTATACTTGAATAAAAAGTAACAATGTTACAAATGAACTTTTTGCCCATTATAGCAACCATATCTAATGGGATGAATTGTTATTTTAAGCTAAACTTTATTGTCACAGTCCTCTTTTGTTAAATTTAGCTTTTAAATGATATAAAATTATATACCTTAATGGATTATCATGTAACATTTGATAGTTGTACACATTGTATCATCTTTAAATCAAGTTAAACATATTTATTTCCTTGGTGACTTACCATTTTTTTTCTTTTTCTTTTCTTTTTGAGACAGGGTCTTACTATATAGTGCAGGCTGGGCTTGAGCTCATGTCATGGTAATCTTCCCGTCTTAGTCTCCTGAGTGCTGGGATTATGGTCACTTACCATTTTTTTTTTGAGGCACAGTCTCCTTTAAATTTGCTTAAACAGTTTAAAATAGGCAAATTTCCTTTAGAAGTTGTGGTTCTGTTGGTTTTTCTTTTCTCCCTTATTCTCAAATCTGGCTTTCTTCTGAGAGCTGTACAAATCTTCTTAGAGCTGTATTTTGGGCAACAAAGATATTTTTGTGAAGTGATCACTGCTTACCTTCTCTTAGATCATCACAGCTATAGTTTTGCTTAATTCATTGAAGGAGGAATTATCTTACTTTTCTAAGTATTGGGCAATAAGGAAACTGTGGACCTAATGCATTTTATCTCAATATTTTGAGTGGTTCATGAAATACAAGCTGTATGTCTGTGGTCATAGAGGAACGCCTCTCTACTCATCTTCTTTGCTTGGTCCTCACTCACTTGAGGTGTCTGATCTGGTGATGGTTCCAGTCTATTGTCTTCATCTCAATTCATGATGGTTCAGGTCAGTCTTCATATTTGCATCAGAGTAATGGATGATTAAACAAAAACTTGCCTTTTTTTCTAGAGTATTTCTTACCCTAATATGTCCAGCTACAGTTTACTTCTGACTGTCTCTCTTATCCTCTTTCCTATGAGTGCTTATAATTTGAAGTGTTTGGGATACTCTTTCCCCTATTCTGCTCTATTTTACTGTGTGCAAATTCACATGGCTATTATATGCCCTTAATGAAGGGGAAAAAAAACCACACCTAAATGATGGTGATTCAAGCATTTATAGTGGTTATTGATTATTCAAAAGAACTTTGTGTTGCCCTTTTCCTTTTTAAAAGGAATTTATTCAATGCAAGAAAATCCATTATCTTAGCTCGAGCACAAGGAACAAAGGAGATAATTTAAAAATTACATGATTACTTTCTCTTTTAATTCTTCTCTCTCTTATCAGTCTCCTGAAATTCCCTTCCCTTTCTAATCCTATCTTTCTAGGATATCAGGAAGGTGCATTATTAGATTATTATGTTTTATATATAGAATAAATGAACTAAATGTTTTAATGTCTGTGGCTGCTAGTTAATATGTACGTAGCTATTCTGCTCAGTGGATGAACTCTGTTTTTATCCATCTTTCAGGAGCTAAACTTTGAGTACACATCCGAGAAGACAGTGATGGTCATAAAGCGTTTATATTATTTCCTTGCTGCTTTACTCAGATCCCATGAATAACTTTTGAGACTGATTAGGAGAATTACTAATGTATCAAGTAGGACCATAAAGATGTTCATAATAATTATGACCTGACAGATAAAGCTGCCCTTACTGAATAGTTATTTTAGACAAGTTGGATCCCCTTGGTGTCATCTTCTGTCTATAACCCTGGATGACAGTACATTTGGTGATGTCTCTAATCCCTTTACTACAGTACAGATGGCTTCAAATTTAAAATAAATCAACACACACACACACACACACACACACACACACATGCCAGTGTCATTTAATTTTCTTTCATAGTTACATGAACATGTGAAGACATCTCATTTTTTTACTGATCAGGAAATGATAAACAACATAATTGAATTTTATATTTTTTATCAGAAATGAAAATGTAGTCTAATTAACTAGCAGGAAAGTATTGTGTCAAGGGGATATTGGGTTTAAAATCATAAATAAGAAATCTACATTTGGAAAATTTCTTCCACTTCTCTGAACTTTAGTTTTCTTTTTCTAAAACAGAAATGCTAGAACTCTTTCTCTATCATTTGTGAAGACCAAAGAGGAAAAATTAGAACAGGAGAAAATATGAACAACATTGCAGCAATGGTTTTGGAAAACAATAAAATATTTTAAGAGTAATATCAATGAATAATCAACACAGAAGAGATGTAATATACTCCAAAATATCTGGAATTAAGTATTTAACATTTTAATCCTATTTTGGAAAAGTCTTACAAAATTTTTCATCAATTTACACCCAGTGTCTATTTGGATGGCTACTAATATTATGACATTTTTGTTGGGATATTTTTCTGATAGTTTTTTTTCCTCATTAAGATTTTTACCTTCAAAGCATCTTATTACCTTAATTTTTTTGTGTTGAGATGTAATTTTCATAACATAAAACTCACCCATCATAAGCATATGACTCAGTAAGTTTTAGTACATGTATAGAACTCTGCAACTGTCCCACAATCCAATTTGACAGTATTTTGACTGCCCCCAAGGTGTTCTCGCGAAGGAGATTTCTGGTTCCAGTGTTGTTCTGCTTTCAGTCTCTATAATTTTTCCTTTTGTGGATGTTTTGTATATACATTAAATCACTATAGTACCTTTATGCTTAACTTTTGTCACTTAGTATAATATTTTTGAGATTAACTTCATTATAACATGTATTAATTCTTTCCTTTTCATTGCTGAGTGGATAAACTTTATTTTGTTTATCTTTTGCTAGTTCATAGACATTTGCTTTATTTCCAGATTTTACTTATTATAAATAATGCTATCAGCATTTACATGTAGTTTTTTTATGAAAAAAAATCCAACAAAATTTCACAACTATAAAATAGGTGAATAATCCTAGTTAATACATTGTGTAGTTACTCAGAGTATAAGATATGGTCATAAAAATTTTCCAAATGATATTAGCATAAACTTTTCAGTGAAGTAAGAGAAGCAAGTAGTGTTAACTATTTTCTATTTTGTGTAGCTATTTACTTTTGAATATTTTCTAGGAGTAAAATGGGCCATACGGTGAATGTGTTTTTGACAGTATTGTGCCAAACTGTTTTCCAAAGTGGCTGTATTACTTTATTTTTTTTTAAATTTTATTTAAAGAGGGGGGAAGCAAAACAGAAAAAAGGGTAGAAACAATACAGAATTTCAAAATAAATAAAGAATAAGAAATCACTATTTGATACATTACATATTGCCTTCTTGGATATAGTTGTTCCAGTTATAAAATTAAAGCATACAAAGTGGACATTCAAACAGTGAGGCTGCAAACATTTATATTCACCAATCCAACAAAAGCTTAGTAACATGGTTATCAATCCTACACACTTAAGGTTACATACAGTTACCTCTTTTAGAGCACTTTCTTTTCCTCCTCTTGCTTTTTTAAAAAATTGTTTTATTTAAAGAAAAAAATTTGAAACAGAAAGAGGGTAGAAACAATACAAAATCTCAAAAACAAAACATAACAAAACAAAAAAAAATAGTAACCAGTAAAAATCACTAGTTGATATTGATATACTTTCCTCTTAGATGCAGTTGTTCAAGTTACAAAAGTAAAGTCCACAAAGTGGACATCCAAACAGTGAGACTGCAGTCAGTTTTGCTCATCCATCCAACTAAAACTTTAGCAACATGGTTATTAATTCCACACACTCAAACAGACATGCAGTTATATCCTTTAGAATATTCTCTTTTTCTTTTTTTCCTTTACAATAACTATAATCCATTCTTGCACAGTACTTAGAAGTTCTACACATGTATAAGTCTCTACACATATACCTAGCTTTTCTGTATTAGAGGGAGAAATAAATCAAAACAAGTCAGCAATACAAATTCCTAGAGAAACACAAAATGAAAAGAACATACAAAAACACAACATTAGGTGATCTACGGTAGTCACTATGATGTCTCTAGTTATTTTCAATAAAATTGTCTATATCGTCAAATATAATATAAACTTAGCATTGCTTTATATTATTAATAGAATCTAAACATTGGAGACATTATAGGACTTCAGAGGCAGTTAACAATCAAACCAGAATGGGTATCCTATTGAATCCTGTTATCTTCAGAGTAGTTGCCCCTACTCTCAGACTCGACACTCTCAAGCATACCAGCTTCAAATAAAATCAGTCAAGATAAAACAGTGATATAACCAATCTTCTCTATCTTATCTCTGCCATGCTATTTTTCTGTTGTTATTTGTTTACTTTTCTCCTTCATTTCACTGTGTGCCCCTTTCTTTGAGGCCTTCCTGCCATTATTCCTGGAACCCTGGTGGTTTTCTTCTCTCTCTCTAGAATGTCCTTCAGTATTCTTTGCAGGGCTGGATTGGTAGTCACAAACTCCCCCCAGTTCCTCTTTGTCGTGGAAATATCTTGTCTCTCCATTAATTTTGAGAGACAGTTTTGCAGTGTACATCATTCTGGGTTGGAGGTTATTTTCTTTCAGAGCTTGGAATATTTCGCTCCAAGCTCTTTGTGATTTGATGGTTTGCATTGAGAAGTCTGCTGTGGTTTTGATGAGTTTTTCTTTATAGGTAATCTGTTTCTTTTCTCTGACTGCTTTTAATATTCTGTTCTTGTGATGGATTTCTGGGATCCTGATTATTATATGTCTGGGTATAGATCTGTTTGGGTTATAGCTGGCTGGAGTTCTATATGCCTCATTTATCTGAACTTCACTTCCATTACTTATGTTTGGGAAGTTTTCCTTAATTATTTCTGTGAATAGACTTTTTATTTCATTTGTATTTGTTGCTGCATCTTCATTCACCTATTTTATTCTTAGGTTATAAATCCTCTTGTCATCTTCTAGCCTTTGTATTGTTGCTTCCTGGTTCCTTGTTATTTTTAAGAGATCCTTCCTTTCATGGTCATAATTTGCAAATCTATCTTTAAGTTTTGAAAGTTTGTCTTTAGTTTCTGTTAAAAGGTTTTCAATGGAGTTTTTAATTTCCTGATATTCTCTTTGGATCTATTTCCTATATTCTAGGTTTTGTTAATATTCTTCATCAAAGGCTTCTCTCCTTTCTCTGGGTTCCTCTATTCTTTCATTTGTGTCTACTAAAGGATTACCCAGGACTTCTTTTATTAATCTTCTTATATCTTGCTTCACCTGAGTTAGAATTTCAGATTTAAATTCAATGATGAGGTCACGGTTGTATTTCTTTATTTCCGATGAGGCTGTCTCTGACATTACAGGTTTGCTGCTCTCAACCTCCTCTGCATTTACCTCTGTTGGACTCACTTTCCCTGTTTCCACAGTTGGGGACCTTTTGCTCTTTCTCTGTCTTGTCATGTTTTTGGCCCCCTTCAGATAGGTGGGTGGTGGAGGTCTCTGGGCCTTTTGTTTTGCTTACAGTTTTTCTGCAGTGCACTTGCTAGGGAAGTTCTGCCCCTCAGTCTGCAGCAGATCTGTGAGTGCAGGCTGAGAGCTGGCTCCTCCCCCTATGCCAGTCAACCAGTTTATGCTTCAACAGGTTTGTGTGTTCCCTGGGGATGCCACTGGCCCAGGAAAGCCTCGTCCCTGGCTATTGGGTTTCAACCAGGGGCGTGGCCCAGCCCAAGCAGATCCCACCAATCTGCTTAGGACTAGGAGTCATCAGCAGACATTCCCTAGGGCCCCAATTCAAGCCGGCCCTGCCCAACTCCAAAATGTCACCCAGCCAGTCCTCCTGGTTTGGGGATTACAGTTCCTGTCACTCACCAAAGTTCATGCAGCTCGACTGGCTGTTTCCACTCCCCTAGCCAAGGGTCTGGAGCTCAGGGCTTCCCCCAGCCGAGGGTCTGGAGCTCACCAATCCCCGCTCTTGGCAGGGCCATGATCTCAGCTCAGTTGTGAGCCACCTGAATTTAAGACGTGCCAATACAGCAATTGGGGCTTGCCCAGTTTCAGGCCTCTGTCCATGCTTCTTTTTCTTCTTTTCCTTTTTCCTCACTTTCTTCCTGGGTCGTGAGAATTCCTCTCCTTTTGTTTGGCTTTCTCCATTTTGCCAGATTCCAGCATCTGAGTTGTTTTTATTTTAATTTTTTCCCCAGAGAAGCTCTCTTACAGTGCTGCCACTCAGTCAGCCATCTTGCAATCCCTGTATTACTTTACATCTTCACCTTCATTTCTCAAGGACTCTAGTTTCTCTGTATTCTTATTATCTTGGTTACTTTTTCTCTCTTGCTGTTGAGACAAAATACTCAAAGTCAGGGAAGGGAAGGTTTATTTCATACAGGTTGGAAGTTTCAGTCCATATTTAGATGGCTCCAAGGCAAAATGACATGGCTGAGGGGCAGTGGCTCATGGCCAGCTGCAAACAGCAAATGAGAACAACAAAAGAAAGTGACATGCCTTCTTCACCATTACACTGTATGGTGGCTCCACTTCTGAGTGGGTGTGGCACTCACACCACCAATCTGAGTGCTAGACAATGAACCAATCAGAAATACTAGATTTGGCTGCATTCATGATTACATGAGGCTTGAGGTGGAGTCATAGGAACAAAACCCATAACACTTATTAAATCTGATATTGTCTTTATGATTTAGCCATTCTACTGGGAGGTGGTACTTCACTGTGAGTTTAATTTATATTTATTTGATGATTAATGGTTTTGACCATATTTTAATTCAATCATCAGCCAATTGTATATTTTCTTGGATGAATCATCTATTCATTTTTTTTGCATATTTTTAAATTCAGTTGTCTTTTCTTATTTTTGAGTTCTGAAATGTCTTCATGTATTCTGGATATAAACTTTGCATATATTCTGTATCTAAATTTGTATGTAAATGTATCTATATTCTGTATGTAAATTTTTCAAATATGCTGGATATAAATCTTTATCAGATACATAATTTGAAATAATGCATTCTTTACCTGAATCATGTTAATAGATTGTTTTTCCTTCCTTTTAAACAGTGCAAGAGCATAAAATATCTTTTTCCATTTACTTTTATCTCAATACAAAACCTACTATTCTCACATTTTCTTTCTCATAACATATCATGTCATTATTGTGTTGTAAGTACTCATATTTACTCATTTTGTTGTTTTCTTTCTTTTAAATTCTATTTGTGATCACTTTTTGCCTGAAGGACACCTTTTAAAGTTTCTTTATATTTTAATTTTCTTTTTCAAGAGCATTTGTTGACATATAATTTACATACTATAGAAGCTGCCCATTTCAAATGTATACTCTAAGCTGTATGCATCTACTAATCCACTTTTTGATTCTATATATTTTTCTACTTTATTTTAATGTAGGCTTGCTGGTGCTAAATTTTATATGGTTTTTCATAAATGCTCTTATTTCGTTTTCATCCCAAAATATATAAAATTCTACCTTGTGAATGACTGTGACTAATTTGAAGACATTTTGTCATATTCCTTGTAGTTTCTATTGATGTCAGTAGTAGTATCTGTTTTCTAATGTTTTGAATGTAGTATGTCTTTTTCTTCAGTTGCTTTCAAAAGTTTCTCTTTTTCTTCTATTTTTAGTAGTTTTACCATGATATTCTGCTTAACTGTAACTGTGTAACAAAACACTCCAAATTTGATGGCATAAATCAACAACCATGTTCTGACACTGTGTTTCAGAAACTTGGGTACAGTACAGAGTGGTCTATTTCTTCTCTAAGATACTTGTAATTTCATCTGGGAATAGTAAAATGATTGGTAAATGAAGCTATTGTGGAGGAATCTTCATTCTCATACCTTTTACCCTTCCTGGTGTCTCTGCTCAGCTGAATCTATTGATGAAATCACCTGTGTACCTGCTTCATACGTGTATCTTCCTAGGCAAACCCCAGTCTATCCTCATGTCAGTGCTGATCTGCTTTCTGTCATGATAGGTTAGATTTGATTTTTGTAGAGTTTAATAAAAATTAAATTAGAATGTACATATACTAATTGTACTAATGAAATGTACTTTCATTTCTAGTTTGTTTTATTTATTAGTGTTTTATATGTCAGTGCATGGGCATTCTGTTTTTTGTTTATCCATTCAACTGTTAATGGAAATTTGGGTTGTTTCCAGTTTTGTTTTTATAAGTAAAGCTGCTAACAATCTTTGTGTAAAAGTCTTTGTGTGTATATTTCATTTGTCTTTCTTTTCATTTTTCAGTTTTATTTCCTGTGACCTTTCTAAATATCCTTATTAATTCTAACTTTTTGAAATTTTTAAGGTTTTCTTTATACATTGTCATTTTGTCTGCAAATAAAACTACCTCTTCCTTTCCAATCACTTTGCCTTGTATTTCTTTATCTTACTTAACTGAGCTCATTAATATTTTGGGTACAACATAAGTAGGAAAGATTAAGTGTGAGCATCCTTGATTTCCTCTAATATTTAAGGAACAATTCAGTATTTCATGTGAACTGTTTTACTAACCATAGATTTTCTTGGAAAGCTATTTATTGTGTTGAAAAAGTTTCCATTTACTATTAGTTTGCTACTATTATTGTAATAAATGATTATATATTTTTTCTATAACTTTTGTGAACTATTAGATGAATTCTGGGTATTTCTTAGTTGGTTGATAGAATTAATTCTATTGCTTTATTTTAAATGTTGATTTAGTTTTGAATTCTTATAGTAAGTCCCAGTAATAATGAGGTATTATCCTTTTATATATCATTGGATTCAATTTGTTATCCTGTTGATAACTTTGCATTTATGTTGAGAGACATTGCTCTATACTTTTCTCTAATGTCTTTTTGGTTTTGTTTTCAGGAATGTGGGTTTCAAAAAATTATTTGGTAAAATTTCTCCTTTGTATTTTGTCAAATTTTTCATTGCTGGGACACAATAGCCAACAATCGCAATTTAAAGGAGGACATAGGTTATTTGGCTTATGATTTTAGAGGATTCAGTTCATGATTGTCTGGCTTCAAGTGAGAAATATCATGGTGGAAGGTGTGGTGGTGTAAAGTTATTTAACTCATCGATGTGGTGAAGCAGAGCACAGGGACAATACCAGAGAGGAAGGAGGAAAGCACTGTAGGTAGGGTCCATGGTCATGTCTCTATGACATGTCTCAACATATCAAGAAGTATGCTTTATTAATTTCCTAAATGGCTCCCAGGCCAATCAAGTTGACAATCCAATTTAATTTTCACACTATTCATCTTTTAAATCAGTTTTAATAAATTTGTATTTCTCTTAGTTAAACACTAGTTATTTCAACACGTAACCCTTTTGGAGACAGGTTTTAAATTTTAAGTCAATTTTCTTAATACACAAGAGATAATTCAGATATTTTATTTCCTTTTGAATTTATTTTGGTAATATGTTCTTTACATGAATTTTATCCATTTCATTTAGACTTCTGAATATGTTTCCATGGGATTCTTCATAAATTTTTTATTTTTCTTTTAAT
This sequence comes from Hydrochoerus hydrochaeris, assembly GCA_004027455.1. Classification (NCBI taxonomy): domain Eukaryota; kingdom Metazoa; phylum Chordata; class Mammalia; order Rodentia; family Hydrochaeridae; genus Hydrochoerus; species Hydrochoerus hydrochaeris. Next base: position 39,236 of record PVLA01009180.1, read on the forward strand.
ATTTGCAATATTTTTAGTGTTGACCATTTACCAAGGCTGTTGAATGTGTTGGCACATGCTATTCATAATATTCTATTATTTTGTCACTTTTTAGATTCCATAGTGATGTGTTACTATTTTTTATACTTGAGCCTGATAATTTGGGTCTTTTTGTTCTTATCATCATAGAGTTGTACACAATTATTGATTTTAAAAGATTTGAATGTTTTCTCTAGTTTTAATTCCCTGTTACTACATTCCTTCTCTTTAATTCCCTCTTACTTGGGTTTTAATGAGCTCTTTTACATAATCTTAAAGCAGAAGACTGTATCATAGATTTCAGAGCTTTTTTCATAGCATTTATATTGATAACTAGACATTCTTTCAGCATATTACAAATTTGCACATTACAAATTTCAATGTATTATATATCAATTTAATTCAATTCAAAATATTTTTTATGCATGCTTGGAAGAATTTGTATTTTAATTTTGTTGAGTGTTGTGTCTTGTATGCTTCAATTAGGTTAATCTGCATGGTAGTGATTTTCAAGTCTTCTTCATCTTTATTGGTTTTCTTGTTACTTTTGCTCTTAACTACTGAAAGAAGAGTGTTGAGATTACAAGTAGCATTTTGTATTTGCTTATTTATTCCATTTGAACTACATATTGTAGTTAGTATTAGTGTTTATTTTTGTGCTGGTGTAGCATGGTGTACTCTTTACTGTGGTACAATAACTGTCATCATATATGGATTACATTTTGAGTATCTATTTTGGAATCATTGATATAGTGGATTAACAAATGATCAATTTGAGATGCCCAGCTGAACTGAGTAAGCATGGTTTTGTGTGCGAGGATTGTTGCCAACAGCATTAAAGCAGAACTGGAAGGGAAGATGGCATGCTGCTGTTTCTCCTGGAGGAGCTTGTCATGCTGGTTTTCCTGAAATGAACTCAACTGTTCTCATGGTCAAAGGAGGTCAGGTCCTAGCAGTCATTGAGGATGGCTGCAGTTCTCAGTAGGGGAGCTCTGGTCCTTACCTTGAGCATCACTTCCTGGCTTCAGTGTGGATCTCTCAGTCTACAGTCACAGATCCTACATCCTGTTGGGTGAAGATATTCTAATTTCCACCACTGACCTTTGGGCCACTCAATGTAGATAGTTAATTCAGACTTATGTGAGACGTTATCATGGTTCCCTAGATATCCAGCTAGACCTGTGGAGGACAGTGCCATGGGCTCCAAGTCTTCAACTGGACTCATGTGGATCATCACCATGAGATCTAAGCCCTCAGGTGGATTCTTTGATTCTGTGGACAGATCTCTTGTACTGCTCAGCATTTGACTTTTGGGTTAAATTTCATAAAACAAATTCTATAAAGTTTGTGTCTTGTATCAAATCTGTTCCTTTGGAAAATCTGACTACAACATTTAGTGAATTATGAGAGAACACAGTGCAACTAGAATCTGAGTAGAATCTGACCTTCTGTAAAGGTCAGGCTCTTAACCATTTTACTGTTCTTCACTGTTTTTTTAAAACTGTGAAAGCCATCTCTTTCCAATGGTTTATAAGAATGGGTAATGATACCTTAACTGAGTGCTTCTTTACTGCTACAAAATGTCCCTTTTTCTCATTCCACTACCATCAATAGAGTGTTTCATTACTTTGGCTCCTTCTATAGTTTTCCCACTGGAAGAAAGTCCATTGTTCATGTCAATCTGGAAATTCAGTATAAATGATAGATTTATTTTGCACTGTGAATTAATGTACCACTTTTTGTTTGCTATTTGTCTCTGGAATATTTGGAAGGAGAGGCAAATTCTTCAGTGGACTGATAAAAAGACAATTTCTGTAGATTAAATATCTGAATCACGCATTTCAACCTATTCCTTGATGTGATGGTGTATGGAAGTCAGACTTTTGGAAGATGATTAAGTCATAAGGGTGAATGGGATTAATGCTGTTTTAAAAATGACTCCAGAGATCTTCCTAACCCTTTCTATCATGCAAGGACACAGCAAGTAGAAGGCCATCCTGAGGAACTGGGTTTTGTCAGATACTAAATCTGCTGGCACTTTGCTCTTGGAGTCCCCATCCTCCAGAAATGTCAGAAATAAAGTTTGGCTCTGTAGGAGATACTCAATCTGTGGTATCCTGTTTCAACAGATTTTCCTTAGCATTAGACTTAGAATGGGTTAATACATCAGTTTTATAAATCCTCAAGGCTGAAAGACCAAGCAGAACTGTGTTGGATTAATCCAGGTAAATGTGACCTAGGGAACTTGTCTGATAGTGAAGCCTATGTCACAAACCTCCACCAAGATTAGACTTTGGTTTGCTGTGTTTTTGCTGTGGTTTTTTTTTGAATCAGAATATTTTCATATGAAGCAGATATAAAGCCAGTAGGATGGTTCTAAAAGTCAATGACCTAAGATATTTATTTTCTGTAATACCTCAGTCAGTTATTGTGAAAACATTTTTATAATTACTTTAATTAATTTTACCCTTACTTTAATTAATTATAAATTTGATATAGAGTTTTCATACACAATTTATTCCCTGGTCTATAACCCAATGTTTTCATAGACAGTAATAAAAGAATATTTAGTGACATGTTCATAGGTTCAGACTCATTTCTTGAACCTTTTAAAATATACAGCCTAGGTGTTGGGCATGAGTACATCCAGCAATGGACAGAATGCCCTTTTGGCTGTGATAATAGAGGTGGGGTGACAGAGGATGAGGTCTGACACATGGGAGGAAACCTGATTACATACACTGACTTAAGGTTTGATTTTGTCTTTTTTTATTCCCAGTTTCTCCTTTTTTTTGTAACCGGAGTTGAACCTAGGACTTCATGGTTGCCAGGTAAGTGCTGGGCTGCTGAGCTACATCCTTGGCTCTATTTTGTTTTCACTTAAAATAAGTATTTGTCTTTATTTGAATACTCAGCTCAAACAACTTTTTGTTCATAATTCTACTCAGGACTATTCTGGTTCTGATTATGCTTTTCATCAGGGGATGTGATCCAGCCCTTAACAAGGATGGTGGCTCCCTGAGCCCCATTTCTGTTACCTTATTCTTGTCTCAACAATAAGATGTGTGTTAAAGACCAAGTCTGTACTATAGCTAATTTTGCCTAGCAGAGTTCTTGACTCATTGTAGATACTCAGTGAATATTAGTTGATTATTTACAGCTCCTGAGAGGCACAGATGGGAAGGGAAAAGAAGGGATAATCATGTAAGTAATGAAAATGTATCATTGTCATAGAGAAAATGAGGTAGTTCTTTTAAAGATTAGAGCATCAGACCATGCCACATTATTTTCTTATAGTTTATGTCTCCTCTTTCAAGTCATATTTTAATTATTTTTAACAGTTTTTAAAGTGTATCTTTCATTAATTTATTTCAGTAAGAAAAGTTTGTATTAATTTTCTTTTCTGAGTCCTGAGTTAATATTCATTCTTGTCAAATAGTTTGGTCACAGCCCAAATGTTACTGTGAAATTGGACAGAGTATAGCATTGTTCCACTATGCTTCTGAAAAAGTGCTGCATCTTTTATATTAGGCAAATAGACATGGTTGTAAAAGAAGATATACATTTCTATTCTAATTCTTTTCATGCTGATGTTACATAAAGCACATCCTCAGAGCCAAGAACTAACAAGAATTGCTTCTTAAAGAAGAAAGGATACAGAAAGATAAAGACATCAAAGCTATTGCCATTACATTTTACCATGAAAGAAACAAGAAATTACCAGGAAGGATCAGAGCTTAAGGGAACAGGGTTACTATTACAAATCCTACTGAGAGTTTCAGCGGGGAGCAGGACATTTTCAGGGGGAGGAGATATATTTATCTGTCAGCCACAGGTCTGTGAAGTTTTCTAGTTAATACAAACAAAAGACAGAGCTTTCTGATACACTTACCAGGTACCAGATCTTTCAAAATCCTATAGAAAAATATCTAAAAATGCATCAAGTAAAAAATATCTAGTGTTAGATCTTAAAAACCAAATTTTAAAAAGATGCTTTCAGTATTTCTCAGAGTATACCTTCAAGTTTATTGTGAACTTGCTGAGAACTGGTGTTACTAAGAATCAATATCAACACAGCCAGCATCAGCACATCTTTAGATATAAAGTTAACCACGGTGTCAAGCTCTGAAGACTTTCTTGCTGTTGTGTGATGTTGTTTTGGTTCCACAAGTACCGTCCATTAAATCTTTCATTGGTTGCAAGTTTCTGCTAGGGAATAACGAGAATTCAGTGTTTTGATGTAATTATCCTGCCTGAAGGAGAAAAAGTACCCAGTTGGGGACATTTTAAGAATGTTTATCAAAAACTCATTTAAAGAAAATCAACACCTGATATAAGAACTAAAATGTTATATGGTTTAATTTTTGAGAAATATTATATTTTGCCTGAACATCTAATTTCTATTTGCTCTCATGTTTGAAAATTCCTTATTCTCCTTGGGCCCTTTCTAATGATTCTTTATCTTTGCTATACCATATAGCACTTAAAGTCTTCTTCTTGTTATTTGCTATGTTTTGGATCTTAAACATCCCTCCAAGATCTGTGTTAAAGTTTGGTTCCCAGCCCAAGCCTTATTGGGAGGTGGTGGGACCTTTAAGAGGTGGGGCCTATGTCATTGGATGTGCACCCTCGGAGGGAATTGTGGGAATCCAGCCTTTCTTCATTCTCTTTTGCTTGGCAACCATGAGGGGAGTGCTAATAGAATCTCTAATAATTGTGAACCAAAATAAATCTGTCCTCTTTATAAATTAATTATCTCTGATATTTGTTAGAATGATGAAAACTGGATTAGCACACTGTTGTTGTCTTGTTTAGCAGTGTCTTCCTTTAGCAGAGCATCGATTATAGGAAAGGATCCCTGAAGAAAACTTTATCTCTGCTGAACTCTCCCTTCAATTCCCATAAAAGTTTCTCACATGCAGAGATGCTTGAAAATTTTTGCATAATTGAATATATTCATGTCTCTGGATGACCAGTTCTATACTAAGATGTATGCCTTCAGAAAAAGGACAGAAATAGGAACTAAACTACTTCTTTTATTGATGAGTTACTGAATTTCAACATATTTTTTTGAACTGTTGTGAATGTTTTGAATTAAAGAATATAGTAGTACACATAGGAAGAATGAACAAATTCAGGAAAAAGCTATTAATATTCATTTTTTGTATCTGTTTATAAAAATTAGCTGTAATTATTTACCTTAATTATTACCTAATGAGTATAAAGATAAAAATGTATTTGAAATTTTAAAAACAGGAGTGCTATATATGATGATAGAAAACATGGTGAGTGCATAGTAATCCAAAAATTACATATATTTGAAGTCCAGAGACTAAACTTTAATGGTTATTAACACACTTTTGAACTATAGTATATGCAGTTGCATCTTGTTTCTATCTACTTTATGTATACATACCTTTGCCGTGTTCAGTTCAAAGTCACATTTCTTTGATATTGCCTGATAGTTGGTGCTGTTTAAAATTATTTTACTAAATAACTTCAGTACAATAAGTTATTTGAAAAATATTTCATCTGTTGGTGATAATCTTAAGATGGTCTCTATATTATGAATGGTAGTCTTAGGATAACAGAAATATACAACTTATACAGGATTGCACATTTCACTTATGACTGATTCTTGAGTTTTTATGTTAAGTTAGCTACCTTTGGACTAAAGACTAAATGAGTGGAAAGTGTAAATGGCATTGCCTATAATTTTCAGATCACAAATTTCCTGTTGTCTCATTTTTTATTACTGTAACTAATAAGGCCATAGAAATCAAGAAAAAGTATGAAGATTTTTACCCAGTTTTAATTACATAAGTATTTGTAATACCTGGTGTTGCTGTATAAATCAAATTATTAAGGTATTCCATGTAACATAATGTTTTCCACTCATTCATTTAGCAACTATTTAACTCCTCATAATGTGCCCTGGCCTGTATGAACAAACCAGAAAAATCTTAGAATGTAGTTAATATCAGTACTGTTTTAAATCATTTTTAACTTTGAGAGGTCAAGAGTTTTTTCAATGACTTCTATCAATTTTCTCTTAAAATATAACATGGGTAGTTAAATAGATACTTAATTTTATTGAATTACTAAACTTGCAGCCATCTGTTGCTTTTAAAGCAGAAACTGAGCTACATGAATAGTACTTGAAAACTTAGTTCTCAAGGAGCTTGTATCAACCAAAAGGCAAGATGCTTTCCCAGGGAAAAAAAGAATTTCTCAGTGAGTATGTTCAGGTGCCTCTCAACGTCAGTATTTTTATTATTTTCATTCTTCTAAAATGAAACCAGTTTGGTGATTTTATGACTATTTTCTGTTTATTAAGGGAGAAAATATTGTTAAAATTGGAATGGCAAATTTTGATGTGATACAGGAAATACATGAATGCCCAGAAAAGATGGGAGAAAAAAACTGCATAATATTATATAATTACAGATTTGGCAAATTGGTAAGGACTCGGCATATGTTTATATCATTATTCATAACCTAGCATTTATAGTCTATTCTTTGCTTTGCTTTGTTAATGTTAAATCCTAAATGATTTAGATAAATATTTTTGTATTTATATTTAAATATTTTTGTTTACCTTGTAAAATATTTATTGTTATTCTATGAGAGAAGATATTAAAAAGGTGGAAATTACTATGGATTTTCTAGTTAGTTATTCTATTTAACTTTTAAATAATCATGTTTTATTATAAGAATTTTGAATGTGTTTACATTTAATCAATAAACTATTTAAAAATCTTTCCTTTTCTGTTCTATTCTGCTCTTTTCTGCTCTATGGTCACATCAATAGTGTCAGGTTTTAGGGCTGTGGCAGCATTTGCATTAATAGGTTGCACCATTAGTTTAGGAAGAAAAGTTCATATAAAGACATATTTACTGAGCTCCTACTGGACTGCGTCTCTGTGTACAGCAAATGGAATGTAACTGCCATTTAATAGCTTACAATCTTATTAGAAAAGAAGTACATTAGACAACTAAGAAAAGTCCAAGAATGATTGAATATAGCCATGCCTGGCCAGCCATATCTACCCACATCCAAAAGGCTTTGAGAACTGACCCATTCTGCCATGGGGAGTTGGTGAGGCTTGTGACTATAGAACATGTATGGTCTTGAGGATTTTTTTTCAGTATGTATATTCACCCTTGTCCAAATAAATATTGAAAGTAGGACAAGAAATTCCATGTTTGGATACTACCTAATTTTATTTCTTTTTCCTTCATTTTGTTGTTTCAGAGTACTTTTGAGCTAACATAGAGTTTTTACCTATATCTTATAATCTTTTTATTTAAAAAAGAATATATGCTAAAATTAGAACTCTGGATAAAGAAGATGACTGCAATTTGGATAAAAGGACCATTTTCCAGGATGATTTGAAGAACACAGCAGGATGTTGACCTTCTAGCTGTAAATTATGATCTTGAGATGGTCTTTATATTATGAATGAGAAGTGTCTTCTAGTCAATGTGGTTATATACATTTAGACAGCATGCACATGTATAAGTAAAAATGAACTGGAGGTTTCAGCCAGTATTATATAATGAATGTAGGAGTGTTGTTTTCATTATCTGGTTAATTTAAGAAAATCTTTAATTTATGGAATACTGTTTGGGAAAAGTCCTAAAGACAGAACTCTCTGAAGACAGAATTCTGGATAGGTAGTGTCACATTCACCCAGAAAGACATTAAATCTAGGACAAAAGTTGAGCAGAGTTAGCTATCATCTGGCAAGATGATATAAAGATTGAGAAAATGTTTTACAGGACAAGTTCTTTGTCTCTGCTCCCTACAGGGAATTCCTTATGCTCTAAAATCTGTGCGTAGTAGAAAGTAATTTGAATATGGCTTTATAATACTTCCTAAATATTCCCCAGAGAGTTTGTTTATTTTACTATGCCTACAGGATATTTTCAAGAAATGTTTAATGACATGAGAAAATGATCATAACAGGAATGGAAAATAGAACAAAATTATAGATATAATGGCATTTTCAGTCTGTAATTAAATAAACAATTATATAAATTGAACTTTAGGATATAGATCACAATACTGTTGGAAGGGTTCTTAAATTATAATTTATTAGTATTTTACTTTGAACAAATGCATATTTTCCAAATCCTTATCAAATGAACTTTTCCTCATATACTTTTTGGGAAAGAGTCTATGTAAGAGTTGTGACTCTTATTTATGTTTTGGATTTTTATGATAGAATTCATAACTTGTTTATATCAAAAAACATAATCCTTCCATTTATATTACCTGTTTAAGTTTGCTTTGTATTACAGAATGTTGTGCATACAGTACTGCTTAACTTGATATGGTTCAACTTACATTTTTCCACTTTACCTTAGTGTGAAAGCCATATAAATTACCATAGAAATCAGACTTTGAATTTTGATCTTCCTCAGGCTGTAGCAATATATATTTTCTCTGTCTCCCTCTCATTCTTTCTGCCCCTATTGGGTAGCTGCAGGGAACACTAGATTCCATCAACCATGTGATCACCAGGGTAAACAAAGTTTACTCTGCAGTGTCCTAGGTTGCTGGCAATTTGGACACCGGTTTTCAATAAATTACATCAAAAAGTTAGTAAGTGGTTTTTTGTGAAGATGACTTTACCCATCTACTGGCTGATGTTGTATTTTGAGCACATTTAAAGTAGACTAAGATGAATCTACGATGCTAACAGTGTTTATCGATTGAGGAGTTTTTGAGGATGTAATCCCATAGTAAGTTGAGGTCATTTGTTTGAGCATGGAATCTTAAATGTTCAATAAGTGGATGGATGGAAAAAAATTTACAATCTAGATTGCTACTTTTTATCAAAAAGTTAAAAATATGCAATTATAACTTATTTTAATAAGTTGATGCTAGGAGCTAGCTAATGAAGTAAGTTTTATTTTACTTGAAGGCCTTGTTGCAAATTATCTGTGGATTAGTTGGCTCTAAGTATAGTGTTTATGAGGTGGTTCACAGAAAAAGAGCTTGAAATTGTGCATTTTATGCATTCTGCAGAATAATATTTTTTTTGTACAAAAGATTCTATGATGCAAAGAGTGAAAATGATTAACTTTAGGGCCACTTATCAGTTGCAAAACAAACCTTACTGCTGCAACTACTGCTGAGTTTTGGCAGTGAATTGAAAATATTTTCAAGTGTCTTTTTAGTGTCTTCGTGGTTTGTACAGAATTTGTATTGGGGGTTTTGGCAATCAGGGAGACACAGCTGAAAACCACAGTAAATCTGGTTAATATACTCTGTTGGGGAGTAGGGATGGAAAAATGTTGGTGCCAATTCATTTTATAGACATATGTTGCTTAAAATTAGGATGTGTTCTGAGAGGTACATTATGTGATTTCATCATTGTGTGTACATGTACAATCTAATACAGTTATGGTGTGACCAAGTAATGTAACAGCACGCATCACTATCATGGAACAAATTATTGAGCAGTATGTGACTGTACTTTATAAGAAAAGATATATTGTATAGAAAAATTTGGTGCTATTATGTAATTTAGAAAACATCCAAAAAAGAAAGGGAATGAGCTTAGATTATGGTTATAAAATTAGTGTTCTACATGTTTCTAAAATGGTGTGATGGGAAATAAAACATAAAATTCTATCTTCCCAGGCTGTACAACATCGCACAATTTACTCAGCTTTATTTTTGTTTGTAAATCAATGATATATTTTTACAGGAGTAATTAGGGAAATTAAATAAAGATATAAAGTGCTTAGGGCTGTACTTCATATTCTTTATTGACTAAATAATGGTTTTTTGTAAAAGTAATTTATATCCTTCTGTTTAACCATATGCATAACCTGGATTCTATGTACTTAGGGTATAATGGACACCCTTTTAGGTTTCAGATGGGAAAATTTTCCATTTAGAGGATTTTCTAGATTCTATATAAAATTGTGAGTATTCACTTCATCAGATTTAAAAAGCTTTCTAGTAAAGCCTGTCATTATATAAACATACGTGGTATTAAAGTTCTGTTCAGTTTAACAGCCACTTATCATAGAGTCTGGACTAATAATTTAATTTAAGGCAATTTAATACAATGACTAAATGAATTGTAAGCTAAACTAAGTTATGGCAGTTATGGCAGAAAGAAACTGCAGAAGGAGCCAATAAAAAGTAAAACATTCATTATTTGATAGTTTTTTTTTTAAATTTCAAAGAAAAATATATTTTCATCAAATTGTCTTAGCTTTGAATTGACTTGATTGATTGCTTTGTACAAAATCATATAGAACAGTACCTTGGCTATACCTATGAGAACAACTTTATATTCATATGCAATATGTTGTGAAATTCATTCACAAAATATTTTATTTTGTAATTTTAATTTAAAAGAAATGTTTTCTCCTTAAACATATTAAGTTGAAATCTTTGATTCTTTTATTTTTTGATAACATTTAAATAATTTGCAACATCTAATGTTTCTTTTGTTATACTTTATAATTTAAAATCTTAGAGTGTTAAATATCAGAAATTTTTAATGAAAAAATTTGACTCATTTACTTTTAAATGTATTTATATACCGAAAAACATAAACACTCAAGGAGTAAAAATCAAACATCATTTAGAGCTGTCTAAAATTTTCAAAAATTATGAAACAGACATGCTCCATGACTTTATTTTTATAAATAACTTCTGTATGATATTCTTTCATTTGAATTTTTTAATTCAAAGTCATTATGGAGTACATGGCAGGAATCTCATCCAACTGAGAAGTGAAGTTCTGTAGCACTTTATAGAATAATTTGTCAATTTAAAATAAATAATTAAAATTGGTAGTCATTTTGTGTCACAAATTAAAAAACTGATGGATAATTTTGTCTCTGCTTTTATTTTTACTTGTGTCAGAGGCTCATTATGTGCCAATTATTGATAATAAATGTTTTGTGTCTGTAAATTTATCTAATCTTCATCATAATTAGGGATTATCTTTCATTTTACAAATACAAAACCTGAAGGGTATTTAGTAATCTGTCATCTAAAAGTATTGAAAACATCCTATGCTATAGTCATTGATTTGTGCTTTGAAAATGAAATAATGAATAAACAATTCTCCGCTCTTACAGTACATATTAAACTGGGGAGCGATAGGATGTAAAGAAATGTAATTTTTTTAAAGAGAAAAACAGAATGAGGGTAGAAATAATACATAATTTCAAAAAAATAAACAGTAGGAAATCACTAGTTGATAATTACAGATTGTCCTCTTAGAAGTAGTTGTTCAAATTACAAAAGTAAAGCCTACAAAGTGGGCATTTAACCAGCAAGACTGCAAACAGTTCTGTTCAATGATCCAACAAAAACTTAGTAATATGGTTATCAATCCTACACACTTAAATATACATGCAGTTATGTCCTGTAGAGTACTTTCTTTTCCTCTCTTTTTTACAGTAGCAATTATGTACTTTGGATTTTATTACTCCTACATTTCTTATTACTTTTTACACTAGAGACACAATGTGATATTTATAAATATGATTCTTATTTATTTCACTAATAAGGATAGTCTCAAGTTGTCTCCATTTGCCTATGAAGGCCTCAAGACCATCATTTTTTATAGCTGAGTAATATTCCATTGTATAAAATACCACAACTTTTTCATCCTCTCTGCAGTTGATGGGCATCTTGGTTGTTTACCAGATTTAGCTATTACAAATTGTGCTGTTATGGACATGGGGGCACATATATCACTGTGACATGAACTTTTCAGTTTTTCTGGGAAAATACCCAGGAGGGGAATAGCTGGGTTGAATGGAACTTCCAATCCTAGTCTTCTGAGAATTCTCCATATGGATTTCTAAAGTGATTGCACCAGTCTAAATTCCAACCAACAGTGGAACAATGTTCCTTTTTCCTGGCAGCCTCACCAACATTTGTTATCAGTTGATTTCTTGATGGCAGCTATTCTTTCCAGAGTGAGATGAAATCTCAATGCTGTTTTAATTTGCATTTCTCGAATGAGCAGTGATGGTGAAAATTTCTTCATGTATTTATTTGCCATTTGTATATCTTCCTCTGAGAACTCTGTGTTCATCTCAGATGCCCATTTTTGGAGAGGCTCTTTGAATCTGAGGGGCTTAATGTTTTTCAGTTCTTCATATGTTCTGGATATAAGTCCTTTGTCTGAGGGGTTGTTGGCTAAAATTCTTTCCCACTCTGTGGGTTTTCTTTTCACTCTGTTAGTGATTTCTTTTGAAGTGCAGAAACTTTTCAATAATATGAGATCCTAGTAAGAAATGCAGTTAGTAATATAAAAACAATGTGAATAAGGATAAGGTGACAGGTGTCTGGAGATACTAGTTTAGATAGTGTTAAAACCCTCCATGATTATGTGTCTTTGGGAGAGAAGGAGAGGGAGGGAGTGAGGGAGGGAGAAAGAGAGAGAGACAAAGAGAGAGAGGGAGAGAGGATGAGAATGAGAAAGAGAGAGGCATGCAGGAATGCAGAGCCAGAGCGTCTGTGACAGTATAGATAGAGGAAATAAAGTAGACGTTAAGGTTGTGCTGCAGTGGGTGTTTGCGTGGCTGTAGGAAAGGCACACATGAGGGGGAGAGTACAGGAAGCATGTCCAAGAGGTGACTGAGTATTAGGGAAGCACAGAGAGGCATAGACAACCTCAGACCTCTTACAGCTTTGGGGAAACTTTGGCTTTGATTCTGAACGGGATGGAAGTGCCATGGGAGATTTTAAGAAAAACAGTAAAGTGTTCTGTTGTACATTTAAAAAAATACCTTTCTAGTTTACTGCAGTAAGTAGGGCAATAGAAGATGAAATTGAGTAGGTCTTCGAGGCAAGAGGCTAGACTCGGATGCTATAAAAAGTATTACTCTTGGCATTTTAAAAATATATTAGTACATATTTGCAATGCATCAGGACTACTTTTATTACGTCTATTTGTTACATAGACATAACAGATTTTAATATCCCCTTCGCCTTCTGCCCTTCCCGTCATTTCACCTCTTTGTCCCTCTACTGTTTGCAGTAGATCTACCTGTTCTAATGTGTGATCCGAAGCATGTGATGCAAACAAGGAGTCAGATTAGGAAATTTTAGGTAGAGAAGTCAGGGAGCCACGACAGTGCTGAGATTTTCAAGAATGTTAAGAGCACTATTGGTTAGGAAAGTAATGGTGAGTTCTGGGCTAAATCTTCAGGAAAGAGAAGCAGTGACCTGGAACTTGTAAATGTCTGAAAAAAAAAAGGAGGAATCAAGAGTTTTCAGGGATGAGGTTGCCATGGTGATCTTCAAACACCAGTGAAGATCAGAGAAATACCGTACCCCAGTTTTATACCAATGGTATTTGGGGTATGGTAGAGAAAATAGCTCCCCTTAAGGAAGTTGCACTAAGTAGAGGTTTTTCTTTGAGAGTTAAGTTTCAGACCAAGGAGCTGAGGAAACACAGTTGTTAAGGGCTCCAGTGGTTTTACTAATAATATGCTGGGAATATCCCAGAGCAAAGTGGGTGAGTATGTGATGACGATGAGTAAGATACAAACGTATTATACAGAGGTGTTGCAGATCAGCAGGTCTGAGAATCATAGGCTTCCTGTGGTTACTGAAGGCAAGCGGTTATAATTACTGTAGGAGGCGCTGATCAGAACTAATTAGGACCTTCTAGATAAGTAATTCTCAGTTTTGACTGTACATTAGCATCAGATGGGAGAACTTGTAAAACTCCCTAGTGCCCAAGCTTTTCCCCAGAACAATTAAATCAGAATCTCTCGGGGTGGATTCAGACATCAGCACTTTTTACAAGCTTCCCAGGTGTTTCAAGTGTGCAACCAAGGCTGAGAAGCAGTTTCCTAACTTGTGAAACCAAAGGAAACAGCAAGAGATTCTTTCTGACTCTGGAACCCAGGCTCTCAGCATGAGACAGGTCACCTTCAGCGATGTCTGCCTAGGAGACAGCTGTCCGTTTTGTCCACCTCCTAGGTCAGATCATCTAATGAGCTAAGGCCTGTTACAGAAGCAAATCAAATCGCCCACAGCAGACCAGTAGAACTGTCATCGTACATCAGCTAGTAAAAAGTGAAAAAGAAAGTTTAAGTTTCCTCCTTCAGAGCTGAACGGTGATCATCGCAGTTTGCTGCTCTGTTCTTCTAGACAGCAGGTCACAGCTGAAGCGGCGATTGATTCTATATACATTGTCGCGCAGCACCTTAAGAACTTTTACTCTTCCTGAAGAATGTCAGGTGACAGGTTCACAGCACAACTTTTCACGGTTAATTAGCACTTAGAATCGCTTCAAGAAATCCAATTGGGAGGAGCAGATGGACTCAGCTCACCTTGGGGCAGTAATTTGTATGTCTCAGCCGTTAGTCTAGGCTGCTAACAGCATCATCTAGAGGTAATGTGATCTATTTTTTAGAAGATCTTATTGTCCATTTGGTCGTCAAATAATTTAGCTTCAATATCTAATTTATTTAAAAAAATAAAAATGGAATGTTTCTTTAATGAGAGATGTTTAATTTGCAGCAAGTTGCTATCATAATCTCCTGACAATTCAGTGCCGTAAAACATACACAATTGCTTTAAGAGTTCAGACAACACAGATATGCTGCTCTGATAAGTGGAGCATTCATGCTTGCAAATTGCAAAGAACTTCTGATTGACCGGCATCTCAGTTAAAACAAAATGCTATAGAGGAGTAAAAGTTTGCTTTCTGCATTTTAAAAAAAAACTTTTATTTTGAAATTTATCTCTTCAAATAGTCTGATGTTTTGAACCAAAGTATTGAAATACCTTAGAAAGGGAGTGTTATTTTCCTTTCGTTGTGGGAGAAGTTAGGTTTGCTACATTAAAAAATAAATTGCTGTTGCACATACACTCAGAGCAGTCTGAAAGATTTTAAATCTCTTATACTAGTGCTGTAGCTTTTGAAAATGAGATATGGAAGAGGAATCTGCCATATACTCTTTTGCATTTTGTCTAATCTGTAGATGGAAGTGACAACATCGACACAGAAGAGAGTAGTGATTCCTGTTACCTTTCTACACATGGATCTGTGTGTTCTTTTTGAAAAGAAGGTGTTACTCAAATTTAACTTGTTATGATCGTCCCAGTTGGAGTGACAGAGAATGCTGGGTGACCTTTGTAGGGTTACTTCCTGTCTCAGTGAAAAATGCTCCCTATGGGAAGTAGAGAAAACACCTGCTGAGTTAAGGCTTATAGTAAAGACAATGGCTGTCAAACATTTTTTGCGTTGTTTTTTGGAAAGAAGTCAATCGTGATAAAGAGACTTTTAGGACAAGTTCTCAAAAATTTACTTCATGTGTAATTTTTCCAAGTGTGTCTGCTAGTTATGAATCTTTTGTACTTTCAAAAAGCCATGGTGATTAATCAAAATTTATTAAGGATCAATATTGCCATGAGCAGCTTACAATTCTACCTTGTTTTCCTTTTCTGTGTGCCTAAAATATACCTATGGGTGTGGCCTATGCTCTTATACTGTAACATAATGACAGGACACAATTTTAATTTCCTGCATATCAATGCCTTATTCCTAAATCCATGGCATCTCAATTTTTTTTTATTTGTTTCTGTTTCTGTTTTGTTTAACATTGTTTAGACTGTACTCCAAACAAATTAAATCAATATATCTGAGAATGTACCTTGGAAAGTATTTAGGTTGAAGTGCTCTCAGGTGTTTCTTAAATGTTTCTCAGGTGTTTAAATCAAACTCATGGCTCCTTTGAGGCCTAACACTGAAGAATTAGAACATAGGTTAAAAAATATTTGTAGGTTGGGAGTCTCTAGTAGCACCTGGTGGCATATAAATGGGTCATCGGTGAGGATATGGTGAATACTATCAGACCTCCACATGCTTCAAGCTGCTGGCGCCCTAGCCAGGTTCCTGTTCTCAGTAACGGAGGCTGGCGCCTGCCTAGATTTACTTTGTGAGTTCTCCGGTAAGTTGGATGACTTAGCTATTTTAGGCACCAAATGGCTATAGAGTGCACTGTGTCTGTCCTAATTCATGAAGAAGGAAAAACACTTCCTAACTCTTCATTTTTAATTGGCCTGCTGTATCCACGCATCATAGCTCACATTAAATGGACCATGTGAGTTAAAGTGTTACTACACTATGTAGACAGTTGTATTAGTGTATCAGACTTTACTAGCTGTGGGATTTACAGAGTCAGGATATTTGATACATTAAGAGCTCTGCTTATATTTTATACAGTTAATGCATTTTGGCCTTTGTAATATGATGAAATATTATTTCTTTTCTATAGGTGTACAAGTTTTGAGCTATAGATTGCGTCCCTATATCTTTTATCCCTTAAAAGTACATTTTATCCACACTTAGACTACAGTTTTATATACTCGTGCCCATGTTTTACATATTTGCATATTGAGAACTTACCCTGTTTTTTAGATTCTTTGCTTTCTTATCTTTTTCAGAATAAATGTCATCTTAATACTATGGAATGGAATGGGAGACTGAGGGGCTTCAGAGAATAATTTAGAGGAACAAAATATATATACTGCATTTTTTAAAAACAGACCCCTAGGAGATTGTTAAATCACTGAATAGAAGGGACATGGGCCTCTAAATAACCTTGTGAAGCACACTCTTCCTGTGGTGTGTCATGGACCATGGCGTGTGACACTACTATCTCATGCTTGTTCACTATGGCATGAGATGAAACAATATTCATGCATTAAATTACTGATATATTTAGTTACTGACAGTTTAGTTTTATTTAACTTAGTAAATCTCCACTGGAAATTGGATAACACTCTCTTCAGGATAACTAGAAAGGACATTCTACTGAGAATATAACATAAATTGTAATATAATGCCACTTATAAGCCATTCTTTAAATTAAAAATTTAAAGTCATTAAAAGTTAAGGAATAACTTTTGCCTAATCTATAATAACACAACTCCATTAGTTTAGTACCAAATGGAAATAGTATGAGCATGTGTTATCATAGCACTTGTATTCTAGAGAACTGAAAAATCTCTTTCTGGAAGGTCCAAAAATTTAATAATGGGGAAAGATTATAGTTGTAAACAAAAATGGAAAGATATATTGTTGGGTCACAAATTAAGACCATTATGCCAATATTGCAAATTAATGGCATGTGAAAAAGATATTCAATAAACAGTGATTCTAATACCTGACTTCATCAGAAACTCTTGAGTATTTGTTAAAAATACAAACTCTTTGGCCTCAAATCAGACTTACTATGTTCAAAATCTCCAGTTTCACACAATTATATGTGACTAATTTTGTTTCTGTGAGGCTTAAATGAAATAATCTCTATAAAATGCTCATAATGGTGCCTAGCATCTAGTAAATATTTAGTAAATGTTAGCCATTACTGTTATTGAAATTCTTGGGCACAAAAAACCCTGAGAAACACTTTTATAGAAATGGATGAGAAGATGTGATTATTTTTATTAAAATCAATATTAAACATAGGACAGTTGATTAACTTGATAGATTATTAGATTACTTAAAAATGATGGTCTTACTGATTCTTGGAAAAGTTGCAGTGGACAAATAAATAAGGAAAAACTCATCATCTCTTTTACAGGTACAGTGTAGCTTGACTATAGATCCACTAATATGATTTTAATCAATGTAAAAAATACAATGAGAACAACATATTCTGTGGCCAAGATGTGACTGCTAAATTTAATTTTCAACTTGATTAGTTTGGGAATGGTCTACAGTAATGGTGGTGAGCCTATGATACATGGGCTGCAGCTGGCTATTTGTTACCACTGAAAGCGCTAAAAGGTTCACTGACCTATAGAATGAGTAAGGCACATTTCTGGGTCGTATCTGGGTGGGTCATGGAGGCATAACTTTGGGTACTCTATCTGGTCCCCAGACCCTTTCTCTCTGGAGCTGATTCTCTACTGTACTTACTGGCTACCACACCTTGTGTACTTTTCCTCCACCAGGCCTTTCTGCCATACCATTTCTGTCTAAGAACCAGCCAAGCAGGGACTGAATCCATTGAAACCATGATCCAAGTAAACTCTCCTCTTTAAATTGTGCAAGCCAGATATTTTATCCAGCAACTGGAAAGCTAACTCACCAGATAAGTTTGACTTCAGTTTTAATTGAAACTTAAGTGGTTAGTTAGCTATCCTTCTGGAGATATTTAAAGGTATTCATCTGGTGTTCAGAGGTAGAGAGGCAGGCAGGTTTGACTGTCAGTCACATAGAAATTACAGAAGACATATGGTACTTGAAAGAACAGCCAGAGAGAATTTACAAAATGAGCTGAGAGTAGGCATAAGGATTAAACCTTGGGGATACCTGCTTTTAGGGTGATGAGGAAGAAAGCAGAATTAGATAAAATGAAAGCTGAATGTGAGATTGAAGAAGGGAAAAATTAAAGGTTAGTGTCCTGAATTCTGGAAAGTAAACATTTTCAGACAGTGATGGGGTAGTGGAAAGAAATTTCTAGTTTATTGAAAATGTGAATAATAGCTTTCTACTGTTTAGCTGTGGAGTTATTTCTTTGGATTTGTGCAGTTCCTCTCCTGTGAATGACCCTGAGACTGTGTCATCTCTACTCCCTACCAAGTGTATTGTTTCAGTCTTTCACTGAGTTCCTAGCCAGGAACTCTGTATGAAGATGACTCAGAACACTTGTTTTCACATAGTTCCCTGTTTTTTTCCCCCCAAGATCTTCAGTACCCATGTTAAATAGGGTAGAAACCCTGTGTTCTATATTGTATTTTTATCTGACACATTTATGTTTGGACCAATCAACCCATATAGTACTTACCATTTGTTAGGCCTGCTAATTGTTTCAGTAATTTCTTCATCATACATTAATTGAACTCCCCGACCCCTGTGATCTTATGCTTGGCCTGCTCCCTGTGGCAAGTCTCCTTGTTTGCTGAGGCCATCACATTCTTTGTTACAGATGCTGCCTAGTTGTGTCACTTCTGTTCACCAGTGTTAATGGACTTGTGAGTTAAGCATATTCTCCTACTGTTTTTTCTTCTTTTTTCCCTGACATAGTCAGTGTGACCTCTGGTATTCAGAACATTACTTAATGTTGTGGTAACACCTTATTCTGGATTCCTCTCAACTTTTTAAAAAAATTGTACATGTAGAATGCTAAACATTATTGAAGAAATCTGTGTAATTGTGTTTCTTTTTCTCACTATAAAGTCATGTTTTCTAATGTCAACTTATTTTCTTTCTTACTTAGGAATCATTTTATTCATGTCTGCTTATTTATCACAGCTCAATTTTCTTTGTTTACACCTCAAGTTTTCTCTTTTTTCTCCATAAAACTAACTGCTTCCCCTGCTTACACTTTTAATCATCCAGTCACTTTTAACTTGATAAGCTTTGTTTTTTTAATAATTTCTCTGAATCTTTGATTACTCTCTAAACTCATTCTCTTTTTCACCAACTGATATTCTCAGTATATTATAAACAAAGACATTGATTTTCCATCTTCCCCATGAATTCCTTAAATATCAACATTTTCTTTATATTCACCTACAGATTCTCTTATGCTTTGCATTCTTTCTCTACTCTCTTATCATTTCACTCTTTTAACATGATATTCTTTTTTTTAAGAATCAATAATTATTTTTATAACACTAAGGGAAATACAGTTTAACATGATATTTTTGCTTTTTATCCCTTTCCTTCAGATACTGACAGTGACTTCTTTATTCTAAAATTCAACACTAGTTTTTATTAGTCACACTTTTTCTTTTTGGGCATTGTCAAGAGCTTTTCTTTTTCTGATGTTCTTCCTGTCTTTAGCTTATGTGATGTATATTTTATCTGCTTTGCCTCTTATTTCCTTGATGCTTTCATCTCTGTTTAGATGTTTTTATAAGATTAATTTCTCTGTCACATGGAGCATTGTTTTCTTTCTTTTGACTTTCAGCCTATGAATTTCCTTTAGAGTTAGTGTGTTTCTTGTATATGTCATACTGATGGATCTTGTTTCTTGATCCACTCTGCCTGTGTTTCTTTTTATTGAGGCTGTCTAAATTAATGGTTTTGGCCAATATGCACTGATTTGTCTCTGTCATGCTATCCTCCTGCCATTGGTCCTTAACTTTTCCCCTCCATTCAGTTGTCAGCCCCTCTTGGCAGTCCCACTCTGCTGCTGTTCCTGGAACTGTGGTTATTTTTATCTTTCTCTAGAACGTTTTTCAGTACTGTTTGCAGGGTTGGCTTGTTGGTAATGAATTCCTTCAGTTGTTCTTTGTCATGAAAACATCTTATTTCTCCATTAATTTTGAAAGATAGTTTTACAGGCTACATCAATCTGGGTTGTAAACTGTTTTCTTTTAGAACTTGAAACGTCTCGCTCCAAGCTTTTCTTGAGTTGATGGTTTGTCTGGAGAAGTCTGTTACAGCCTTTATTATTCTGTTTTTGGGCTGAATTTCTGGGATCCTAATTATTATATGTCTGGGTGTAGATTTATCTCAGTTGTGGCTAGATGGAGTTCTATATGCCTCACTTATCTGTATGCCAGGTCCTTTTCCCATTATTGGGAA
This sequence comes from Hydrochoerus hydrochaeris, assembly GCA_004027455.1. Taxonomy (NCBI): domain Eukaryota; kingdom Metazoa; phylum Chordata; class Mammalia; order Rodentia; family Hydrochaeridae; genus Hydrochoerus; species Hydrochoerus hydrochaeris. Next base: position 59,803 of record PVLA01009180.1, read on the forward strand.
GTTTTCTGCTATTATTTCTGTAAATAGTCTTTTTATGCCAATCGTGTTGACCCCTGCCTTTTTGTTGACACCTATCACTCTTAAATTATTTTTATTTGCATCATCTCGCAGCAGTTGAGTTGTTCTTTGCTTGTTCCTTGTCATTTTTAAAAGATCTTTCCTTTCACAATTACTAGCTGCCATCTTGTCTTCAAGGTCTGAAAGTCTATCTTCAGTTTCTTTTGAGCTGCTTTGCTGCCTTTCAATGGAGTTTTTAACTTCTTAGATAATCTCTTCGAGTCTGTTTCATGCATTCTAGTTCTTGTCTATATTGTTCATTCAAGGCTTTCCTCACTTCCCTATGCTCCTCTTTTTATTTTTAAATATTTGTCTTTAGATACACTCAGCAGCCCTTTGTCATGTTTGTCATTTCTTCTTTTACCTGAGATATTATTTCTGATCTGAGATCTTTTACAGCTTCATGAAGTGTTTCTTTCCTTCAGTTGCCATCATCCCAGATATTTTAGGTATGCAGCTTTTACTTCCTTTGATGTCTGTGTCTCCTGGACTTGCTCTGTTTGGACTGGAGGTGAGAGATTTCCTTTTGCTCCTTCATCTTGACATTTTCCTGGGTTCCTCCAGATGAGTGGGTTGTGAAGTCTCAGGCACTTCCACATGTGCTACCCATCCATGGAGTAGGGAGATGGGTCAGGCATCTGGGTTTCTCCTAACCCAGGTTCCCTGAGAAGGTGGTAGAGTGAAGACTGGGCTTCTCTAGACACATGGGACTTCTCCAAGGTATAGCTGGCTGATTCTCCCAGCCTTTTGGGCTACAGGTCTCTGAAGGTGATGATGGCCAGCAGGCTTGTAGGAGAAGAAATGGCCTGCACTTCTTCTGGCCTGCACTGGCTATCTGTGGGAGAGTCTCATGGGGAGCCTGGAAGCCAGTGTGCACACAGGGGCTGGCCTGGCTGCTTCTCCTGGCCATTGCTGGTTACTCATGGGACAATTCTAATGGTGGCCTATGTGTGCGCAGGGGCTAGGCTGGCTTCTTCCTGTGTTTCATTTCTTTAATTGTTATCTACTAAACATTTTCTGCCTTACAAAACTGTCAATTATTTTAACCAGAGTCAACATTAGATTCATGTTTCATTAATATTTGTTTTCATGAACTTTGAGAAAATATTTCAAAGAAGTAGAAGACAAGAATGGTATAGAAGCTTTGTGAAGATGCTTGACTCTAAGCTGCAGATGGTTTGTAATTCAGGCTGGCCTCAGTGATCCTTCTGCCTCAACCTCCCAAGGAACCTTTTAGTTTATTCCATTTCCCTCCCTAATCACTTTAGAAAAAGTTTTATTTTTCTCTTTCTGTTTTCTTTTATATATACTGTCTGATTTATATTTCAGTGCATATATTTACTTACTTTATCTTTAATCTGATACATTATCTAGGATAGTGCCTACATTCATTCATGCATTTATCCACTATCTCATTTATTAAAAGCTACTTAGTGCCTAAAATACTTCAGGCGTTATTTATTAAATGATAAGAAAAACAGAAACTGTCTGCTTGCAATTCCTCTGGAAAAAAGAAGGCCATTAAAGTTGGAACTCAGAGAAGGAGATAAAAGCTGACGAGCAACTTAGGCAAAGATCAAGCAATTAAGGACCTTGTAGGTCATGTTCAGATACCTTTATCCTATTAGCATGTAATATGTGTCTAATGTGGATTTATCTAAAGAAGGAAAGAGTCTTGGTGTTTTAATAAACAATGAAGACAGAAGTAGTGGGAAGTGAAAAATGTCAACTAAATGACATCTAGAGAATGAGATTTCAGTGAATTAGAAGACAGATCGATGATATTTTATGGTAAGCAGGTACATAATTGCAAGGTTTACTGATACTAAAGTGCTGATAGGAAAAATCATCTGTTTGGACGATGAAAGCTAAAAAGCTTAGGTAGGTGAACACAAGCAAGAGATGACTGTTTTGCACTTTGAGAATAGAGCAGAAATTTATAATGAGAAAAATAAAGACTGTCAAGAAGTTCCAAATATGTTAAACATCAGTTAGTGCTATTGAGCTGGGAAGTTGAAGGATATTTGCACAAACCAAACTCAGTGTGTGACTTTTCTCTATAGTTATTTTATGTTATTTTATGCCTTATGAAGATGCATTATCAAGGGTTCATAAGATTCTTCCCTGGAGGCATAGTTTGGATCTGGAATGGCACCCAAAGGCCCATGAGTTGAAAGATTTTGCCCCAGTCTGTGGCCCTATTGGAAGGTAGAGGTGCTTTTAAGAGGTTGGGCCTACTTAGGGTTCTTCAGGTCATTAGGTGCATGCTCTTCAAGGTGCTATTGGGGTTACCTCCTCCTCTTCCTCCTTCTCATTTTGCTTTCCCTTTGTGAGATGAAAACTTCTACTTTGCTACACATTCCTGCCAACATAGGCCCAAAGCAATGGCACAAACAAATTATGGACTGAAACCTAACATGGTGAACCAAAATAAGCTTTTATAGTTTATTGCTTGATTATATAGGCATTTGTTATTGTGATATAAAGCTAATCTTCCTAGTTTGGTGATTTTATAGAAGGGTTCACAAAACTCAGCATACTGTTATAGTTATGACTTCAATTTTTTACAGTAAAAGTGTTGAAAGCAGAATCAGCCACAGGAAAAGGTCCATGGGGAAATGTTCCAAGAAAATTGGATGAGACCTTTCAAAGAGTATTTTTCTAAACTGGTCATTGTGGAGCCTGTGCTTTAATCCCAGCACTCTGCAAAGCTGAGGCAGGAGGATCCCAAGATGCAAGGTTAGGCCCATCCTGCATAACTAAGTGACTTGGTGAGACCCTAGCTTACAAGTAAACAAAAAAGGACTAGATATGAATCTCAGTATGAAAGCCCTGTGTTCTCAATCCCCAGTACAGACACAAATAAATAAATAAATGAATAAATAAGAAAGAGAAGAAAAAAAAAAAAGAAAAGAAAAAAGAAAAATACATTCTTTCAATACACTCAAATTTAACTTCCCCTATTATGGATTTGTGAACATATATGTGAAATATTATCTACCAGAGGCAGATTATAAAAAGACTTTCATGTCTAGTGATTTACTGAGGCCTGGCCGTATGAGTATACTCTGCCTGACTGACCTTGACTTTCCTAACTCCCAATGTTCAGCACAAATTTTTATTTTTAAAAAAATAAAAATGGATTTTAGCACAGTAAGTGACTCATGTCAGTTCTAGGAATGCTAAGAAATTTTTTCTGAAAATCCAAGTTTCCAAATGTCAGCCAAGGGCCAAGTGGCAAACAGGCCTTTATATGAATGTATGTGCATTTGTATGTATGATAGTAATAGCACTTGGTTATATATCATTTGTTATTTTCCAGTTCTTTGTGTTATTTCATTATATGCAAAATATTCTGAAGCGACATACTGTGCATATATGTGTGGCTATCATTTGATTAATACATGCAGGCTGCAGACTCCTGATGTTTTTACTTTTGAGTCGTATGTCTTTCCTCTTTTTCCAACAGTGCCCTTGCTGTACCCATACATTTGGATGATTCTGGGTGCTGTGAAATTCTATCTCATACTCCCTTTTCTCTTCTGATTCCTTCTCTCGTCATTACAGATGGATCTCATGTAATACCTAAGCTGCTTTGAAGGTTAATGAAAAAAGCATCCTTCACTTTGAAATTTTTTTAACATTAGGTTGTAATTTGCATTCCTTCCAACTCACAAGTCTACCTAGGGTAGACAGTATTTGTAGAATTAAAATACAATATTTATGAGAAATTATTAAATTTAATGAAATTCCATAAAGCTTTAGCACTCATTAAAATAATTCGAGGGAAGAAATGTCCTATTCGATTACAGTTTACTTTGTGCATTAATGTACACAGACATTTTTGCTGGGTGAATGTTGTGTTTATTGGAGTTTAGGCTTCTCATATTAAAAGGAGTTGGTAAGAAGGTTATAGTGATCACAGTTGTAGTATACTGAATTGTTTGACTGTGGTTTTTGGTGTATTTTAACAGGATATAATTTACGTTGTCCTCTTTTTTATATTACTTCATATCCATTTCTAAGAAATTTTTACTTTTATTTCTAGGATCTGCTTCTGTTCCCTAATTTGTTGTTATATAAAATCTATTCCATGGACCAGGAACAGTGAGATCATCTGTGAATGTCTTAGAAATGCAGTATTGGGCCTATCCCCAGACCTGCAGAATAGAATTCTGTGCTTTAGCAAGATCTTCAGTTGACTCATGCATGTTAAAGTTTGGGAACCTTTGCCAGACCTTATACCTGTCATCATCACCTTTGTGTGTTCTTGCTCCGTTATCAACTCGTGCCTGTTTTATGTTATACATCCGGTTATACTGGGAAATTTAGCTTGTCAAGAGTCAGTAGATTAAAAAGATCTGTAAACTAAAGAGTTGACCCTGCCTGGACTGCCAGATTTGCATCAATTTAGAAAGTGCTGTTTCAGCATCAATTATTAGTAAATCTAGTCTTTCCTCCATGAGCCAAGTGCCTCTTAGTTCCTGGTCACTGCTGTAGTTAAGAGTCACTTTTCTGATAAGAAAGATACATTTATCACATCATTATTCTCTTCAACACTGATGCTCCTGGGTGAAAATCTATCATTTCCATCTCGTCAGTCTTGTTTCAAGGCATATTGCTACTGAGCTGGGTCATGGACTAAGCTGGAGTTTTCCAATTTTCTTTGTTCTTTATTGTTTTTCCCTCCCCATTCCTCATTAGTTCTGTTTGTGCTTGGGTTATAGGGTAGACTGCAGTTTGAGCAATTGAATGATTCTCCTCTGTCCAAAGATTATTGCTCAGTCAGGAAGAGTTTAATTTTTTCTCTCTCCTAGTCATACAGCTGGGAAGTCTGACTTTATGTTTGGTTGCTTTTATTTTTGCCCTCACTGCCTCCATTTACCTCTATCCATTATCCCCTCCTTTAGTTGATTCAATTTAAGCTTTGTACTTGTAACATGTTTTATGTTTCAGTGGCTCATATGTCCTACTGACATTTGTGGAGTGAAAAATTTTGGTTACATAGAATCATTATCTTTCTATTACAATGTAAGTCACTCTGAGAAAAAAATATGTATCAAAATACAAATTAAATCTTATATAAATTAGAATCTAAACTGAATTTTCTTATTCAGGGTTTTCTAGAAAGAGCTTAATTAACACTGGAGTTTGATCTGCATATTGAAAAATTTACTTATTAAAATGGAGTTTATAAGTGTTGGGCCAATTTATACTAGAGGGAAATATTCTGCTTAGTAATTTGAATTCTATTTCTAAGATAAATAGTTTTACAGTTTTTTAAGGCAAGTTGCATATGCAAAGTGACAGAAATTATACCAGCTGAAAAAATGCATGGGTCTTATTTTTTTCCCATTATGAAGCTACATTGTTCTCTAAATAGTATTTTCTGTTACTTATTTCCTTTAAGATGTTATTTTCATAAGTCAGAATAAACTGGAATGTAATTTTGCTGAATTCAGTAGTCCTAACCTTAAACTTATTTATAATTTGTTACGTGCTTTTAGTGAAATTAAACAAAACACGTTTAAACATTTTACTCTGCATTTGTCTCTGCAATGCACTATGACAACAAGAAACTTTGTTAAAAGCAACTGAATTCTGGGATTTTTTCAAAATAACGTTTTAAAACTTCCAAACACGCTGTGTCTTAAACTTCCTGGTATGACCATTTATGCCTTTTCTTGTCATTCAAAACCATTTTAAAATTTATACTTTATACTGAATTTACATAATAATGAGTATGTTAGATATTGAAAATTTACATCACCTGAAAATAAAAACAATTTTCTTTCCTAAAAAAGAAATTCCTGGGGTCCAACTTTGGTGGAGTGCTCGACTAAGCCTGTCTCTAATTTCGGATCACATGATAAAATTCCTCTCATCCATGGAAGTCTGCTAGATGAGAATTTTGCTTTGTGATTGAAGAAGACTGTGTCTAAATTGTAGGTAGTAAAATTAATTGCTTCTGTGCCTTAGATATGTAACACTGGTAATGAGTATGTAAATAAATAGAAACAACATCCTTATGAACTCTAGTTAGACTGCTTGTCCAGGCGATATCCTAGCTATGGGACATTGGGGAGAATATTTAATGTTTTCCTTCCTCAGTTTTCTATCTGTGACAAAAAGTAAAGAGTGTATCATGTCATAGGATTGTGTGAAATTTTAAATAGGCTAATACAGGTACAGCTCTTAATGAAGTCCCTGGAAGATTGTGAAGTCATTAAATAAATGAAAGTAAATAATTAGTAAGTAGGCAAATGAGGTTTATCTTTCATGATGTATAGGTCATTTTTCATTTCTTCCCACTTACACTATCTAGAGTTAATGAACTCCATTCAAGATATTCTGATTGATCAAGGACAAGTGAATGAAAATAGTCCCAATGACTGCTCTGATATCCTAGGTCAGTTAGTTGTGAAACAGGTGTGTATTTGAGTCCCTTGGGAAAGTTTCACAAACATGTAAGTCAGGGGCTCATTCCACACTTACCTAGTCTGTATTCTCTCAAAGACTTTTAGACATGAGCTTACTGGTCTAATAAATCAGAACTGACATCAAGGGGACCGCTAAGGACAAACCACACCACAGGACTTCAGCAGAATGACACTGTTGGATTTTGCTGGGTATCTATCATAGGTTAGCTTTTCTCATATTAATTCCACAATTCAGAGCCGAGGTATCAAGGTTAAAACTTTCAGTAGTAGATAACTAAATCACTATCGGTTAAATTTTGACCTTTACTTGCAACATTTTTCCATATATTAAAGTAAAAGGGAAAAATGCAGTCGATCTCCGTTATGTAACAGTGCTGCTGCTCTGTGTATGCACGTGGATATTTATTGTATCAGATGTGTTAATAATGTTCAGTAGCTCTTCCCCATGAAACCATTTCTCTACTCAGACCAGCAGTCCTATGCTATTGTATGGACAGTAGTCACTGGCTGAACTCAGAATACTCTACCTTTGGAGGAACCATGCACCAGACGGTAATTTGTGAGGTAACCCATTTTGGCAGGTTATGGAAATATAATATTGGTAGAGAATGCCATTTATGAGAAAAAAGGGATTTGAAGGATCATTAGAAGAAAAATATAGCAAAGAAAATTTTATTTTAGGAATACTACTTAACCTAATTATCCTTTCAAATAGTGTGGAGATGTTTTGTAAATATTTTATAATCATCTGGATTAGGACTAGGAAATGCAGAAACGCTGGCTGGTTGGCTGTTAGAAGTGGACCCTGGGGCAGAAGTATGGAGGGAAGCACTCAAGAGCTAACAGATTAGGTGAATGGTAACATCAAGGGCTGCGGGGTTTCTTTCTTTCCTCCCCTATCTAAAGGCCTGTCAGTCCAAAGAAACCAAAGTCCTGTCCTGATGGTACCTGACTTAGTCAGCCAAAAGACCAGTATTAGCAATAAGCAGTAAGTTTTGAGAGAGAGAGAAAGAAAGAGAGAGAGAGACAGACAGACAGAGAAGGACAGACACAGAGACAGAGAGAGCACAAACATTAGCACATTACCAGTGCCAATGATTAAAGCATTGTGAAAGACAGAGCACTGTAATATAAAATACCAGGATGGCCAAGCTTTGGAGCAGAGCTGCCATGAACTTTTCAAAAATTCCTATTATTTAGCCAGGGTCTCTGTTGTCCTTACAACTCCCAGTTTCATAAACACCTGTTCTTTCTCTTTTCCCAATGTAAAGTAAAATTAAAACATTCATAATGGCTCAGGCTAAAATCATATTTTTTTTTACTAACATTGAAATATTATTAATTGGTGTCCAATTTACTTAGGTCAGGGTTGGGGGAGGCAAATGAATTAAAGGGGCAAAAGAAACGCTTCAGGATGATGGAACTGTTTTGTGTCTTGCTCATGGTGAAGGTTACATGACTATATACAACTTCCCAAACCCATCAAACCTATCTACATGTAATGAATAAATTTTATCTAATATAAATTTGTATTAATCTGATTTTCATTGCTGAGACAAAGTACCTGACACCTGCAATTTAAAGGAGAAAAGGTTTATTTTGGTTCACAGTTTCTGTCTGTGGTCTTCCAGCTCCAAGGCAGAAGAATTACTATTTTTTTTTACCAGTGATTCCATCTTTTTTTTAATTAGAAAAGTTTTTTCATTGCTATATATCATATAACAAAAATTTCAAAATGATTTACAGAATCTGTCCAGTAATGTGAAATTGCAATGCACTGCTCAAGACACTGTTTGTGGCTGAATATATCTGATTCTCTGTGTACAGCATGTGTTAAAAGTTCCTTTGGTTCTTGCTACTGTCATCTATGTTCATCTCTCAGAAAGCAAAAGAATTCATCTGACATTTCAATAAATGTCAAATTACCAAACTAATAGCTTCCATGGACCAGATATCCAAGAAAGAGCAGTTTAAATGAATGATTCCCAGAATCCAGTGAACTCTCTTTTAGTCCAATGAAACAATGTCAGAAATGCTACTTCTAGGTCTGGTTATGATTCCTGCTCACTCCTGATGGTGCATGAACCAACATCTGTACTGTTTTCATGGAGGCTGCTGGTGGTGACAGACATATTGCATGCTGTTAAGGGTGAGGTAAGCATCTCTTCTCATTGCTGAGAAAAAAATACCCAACCACTAAAGTTGATGGAGAAAGGGTTTATTTTGGCTTATAGTTTGTAGAGGTTTCAGTCTATAGTTAGGTGGCTCCAAAGCAGGAAGACATGGCAAAGAATCATCATGAGGCAAAACAGTTCATGGCGATCAGGGAAGGCAGAAGGCAGTAAAGCAGTGAAGTAGCTTCTTTCTGTCATTTTATATTCCATTCAGGCTACTGCTTGTTGGGTGGTGCCACCGACAGTGGGGTTAGGGTGACTTTAATCCTAGCATTACACTCTTAATCCCACCACCACACACACTAATTCAGCCATCTTCGAAATGCTCTACCTATGACTACAGAAAGCCTTCAGAGGACATCTAGATGCAAGCTGTGACAGTGAGACCACGCAAAAACACGAAGACAGTTTTGGAGGTTAATTGGAATGAGGGAAAGAAAATCCAAATCTGGCTGATTTGATGATATGCTTGACATTGGCAGGTGGTGGAATGGTACTGAGTTGTCTTAATGAAGGCAAAGTAGCAGCAGAATAAGAACTCTTTTGGTTGGGCTGTTTTGAATTTCTGACATTAGGGTCCATTTCCTTCTGGAAGAAGTCTTCCTCTTTATCAGGAGAGATTTCTATTTTCTCCTTACTTGCCTCACTGGCAATAGTTAGTGAGCAAGGCTTACTGAGGACACTTGAACATTTAATTTTTTGTACAAGTTTGGCTGGATACTTTAATCAGACACAAGAGCCATCTTCTTGGAATTTGATCTCATTCATAGAATAGTCATTGAGAATTTCCATAAAAATCCCATCTAATATTCGATTTTCATAGACATCTTTTTTTGTGACACGTAAAATAAATCCAGATGAGCTTCTTCTCTTTGTACATAAAGGGCAGCATCAAAATGCCACAGATATCTATAAATCATTTCATGGCATGAGATTGTTTGCCTAATTTTTCCTAAAAGGCACATCAAGAATATTGAAGACCAGACATAGAAATTTCACTATCAGGATTGCAGTAAGTTTTTCTTTAATTAGAGCTCTGGAATGATCAGAGTTTCTAATATCTTTCATTTTTTAATTTCTTTAATAACATGTCTGATGTTAGCCGTCATACAAGATATGGAATAACTTATTTCCATTTCTGGTGCCCAAGAAATAGAAATCGATGTGGCACAGCTGAAGACAACCTAACTAAAGATGTGACATTCAAGGGGCATCCAGGGTGCTTCTACTCACCCCATCTTTAGTCGTGGGTGCACAAAGAGCTGAGGGAAACAGTTTCCCATTTACTTTTATACAGACTATTGGCATAGTCATCTCCTTGAGGAAAACTTATCTCTGCCAGGCAAAGTCTCAACTGAACTTGAACTGTATATACTCTCTGACCACCTGCCACAAAGTCCCTCGACACACATGAGGTGTCAAAACAAATTATTGAATACTGCTTTGAATCTGATATGAAGAGAACACAGAGGCTTAAGATGATGACTGAGGGCCGTGCTCCCAAAGACCGCACTTTCTCTCCGTGATGACAGGAGGCAGCACCTTGACTCTTTGAAATCCACTGTCTTATTACCCCACCACCACCACCACTACCACCACCACCATGGTGCCAAAGATGCTGTCACCACTGCTTCCATCACCTCCCTGCACTAGGTGCCACATACCACAGGGGAAGGGCGTGGTAGAGGAAAGAGGAAAGGTGTTGAATTCATAGTACCTGGCAAGCACAGAACAGGGGAAGAGCCAGAAAAGGAAGAGCCAGGGGCCAGATGTCCCCAAGATCACAGAACCATCACCCACTTCTTCCAATAAGCCCCGCCCCCTGGAAGTCCATTCAGCTGTGAATTCACCAACAGGTTAACATTGCTGGTATTAATTCCCTTATAATCCAGTCACATATGTAGTAATCTCAATCCAGTCTAGTTAAAAATCGAGATTAATTATTCCCCAGTAAATCTATAAACAAATCAAGAATGAAGAAGAGGAGGAGAAAGAGAAGTAGAAGTGAAAACTCCCGTAATATATTAGCCGTGGGGAGGGGACTTGCTTAGAGTTGGGATTAGATGTTTGTATATCATGGAGAGTTTATTCATAGACAATCTACAATTTATGACAGTTGATACACATTTCTTTGAGTTGATAATGGTAGGAAGGCGGTACACATTCGGTAAAAATTGTCCTTCAGATTTTTGATTTTGGTCTTTGTCCAGGCCAGCCGTCTATAACACAGCTCTCTCTTGGCATCTTGCATGGTGGTGGTGAGCCCCAGCCCCTGCCAGCCTTAGGCTCCCAGGGAGAGTCACTGGTGCCCTAAAGCATGCTGCTTTGGGGTGCTACAGTGGTTATCAGGTTACAGGAATGAAGTTCATTTTTGATCTACAGTATTTTCAACTTAGGGATTTCCTGGGACCTGGCCCTATGACAGGTTGAGGAGTATCTGTATATTTTAACCTGATGTGGAGGCACCTGCGAAAGCATCAGCTTCGAATCCGATATAACCTAATGACCCAAACGTTTCCTAGAGTTAATAGTTAGTGGCCCAAGAATTTTGTAAAAAATCGAATTTCTTTATAAAGCACATTGAGAAATTAATTCTAATAGTGATTAACAATCTGTAAGGTTAAACAGACTAAGTAAAAGAAAATAACATGAAATTCTTTTAAAACTAATAATAATTTGGAAAAAAAATTTCCTGGCTTGTTGGTAGGTAGGATAAACTAAAAGCTGCTTACCATCCCATGAAATGGTTACTACAGTTTCGTATTTCAAACTCACCTAGATCCTTACCTTATTATTGGCTATCCATTCCACAGGTTAACATAGAGTTCGTGTTTTACGCGACCCACTTCTTTTATACTAGCATTCATAATCAGTTGCATAGTTACTGCGAATAGCTGATGGATAGTTCATTGAGAACTTACGTATGTTCAGGTACTAACCTATTTTGCATTATATACATTCAAAAATAGCAAATGGTCAAATCTGATCTTTGGATTCTGACAGCTGAGGAGTAATTGCATTGAAATCATTACCCTGCCATGGAGAAAGGCTTCCTGGACATCGACCCCCTGCTTAAATAAAATGGGGTTATTTTTTTCTTACCAGGTGAATCTTTTGACACTTTGATGCCAAGTGTCATTGCCTCTGTCAGGCTTGTGAATTGCTGAGTTCCCCGTTAGTGTGTTTAATGGCCTGACTCTGTCATGAAATATTTGTAGCATTTTTGTGATTTGAAAATTTTGAATTTTACTTATAGTCACATTAATAATGAAATGGCTTATATAAAAGATGCCACAATGTACATTTTTATCTTGTGCAAGAACAATTATTCTGATACAAGTGTATATTTTGGATATTTGTGCAATGTCACACATTTCACCAACCATGTTGACATCATCGTTTATAAAATTTAAAAAATATTCAGTGGAGAAAATAAGTCAGTTCAACTTAGTAAACTTTCTCATGAAGTTTACTAAGTAAAATTTAAAAAAAAAACTGAATCAGATTCTGGGAAATATAGATAAATAAGTCAATATTTATTGAATACTTACAATTATAGCAGATACGATGCTAATTGTATATACACAAATTAAATAGTATTCTATAAACCAAAGGGATTTGTTTCCATTCTTACCACTTATGTTATGGTTGTAGAGGTGTGTGTACATGTGTGTGTGTATGTGTGTGTGTATGCATGTTTGTTTGCGTGTGTGTGTAAAATCTGTTCTCACTGAGAACTTATGTATGTTCAGATACTAAACTACTTTATATAAACTGACATATTCCATCTTCACCACAAATAAATGAGTAAATGTTAAAGAAAACAAAGCTGATGCAAAAAAGAATGCTATGGTTTTTGTAATTTGATTTTTGTAATGGATTTAAGTAATGATTATTATTTTTTTGCATTGAGACTTAATTTTTCTATCACCCCCCTGTATTGAAAAGAATATTTTTTATATTGTATTCTTGGAAACTTTGATAAAGATTAGCTGACTATATTTGTTTGCATATATTTTCTTGTTTTGTAAAATTCTGTTCCATTGATCTATGTGTTTGATTTTTTTTTTATTTAAAGAGAAAAAAAGAAAAAGTATAGAAATATTACAGAATTTCAAAAAAAAAGATAAACAGTAAGAAATAACTAGTTGATAAATTACATATTGTTCTTACAAAATTAAAGCACACAAAGTGAACACTCAAGTAGTGAGAGTGCAAACAGATCTGTTCAATAATCCAACAAGAACCTGGAAATATGGTTATCAATCTCACACACCTAAACATACATGGAGCTGTAACTTTTATGGTACTTTATATTTCCTCTTTTTTGCAATAGCAATTATACATTTTTAAAATTTTATTTAAAGAGAAGGAAAAAAAAAGCAAAACAGAAAAAAGGGTAGCAGCAATACAGAATTCTAAAAGAAAGAAAGAAAAAGAAAGAAAGAAAAAGGAAAACGAGAAAAAACCCCACTAAGAAATCACTTGTTTATAAATTACATATTGTCATCTTGAATGTAGTTGTTCAAGTTACATAGTTAAAGGGTACATAGTAGACATTCAAACAGTGAGACTGCAAACAGTTCTGCTCAAAGATCCAACAAAGATTCAGCAATATGGTCATCTATTTTACGTACTCATGCATGCAGTTATATCCCTTAGAGCATTTTCTTTTCCTCTTTTTTTTTACAATAGCAATTACACATTTTGGTTTTATTACACTTGTAGTTTTTATTTACTTTTTACACTGGAGAAACAATATGATATTTATAAATACGATTCCTATTTATTTCACTAATGAGGATAGTCTCAAGTTGTCTCCATTTGCCTATGAAGGCCTCAAAATCATCCTTTTTTATAGCTGAGTAATGTTCCATTGTATAAAATGCCACATCTTTTTCATTCACCCTGCAGTTGATGGGCATCTTGGTTGTTTTCAAGATTTAGCTATCACAAATTGTACCGCTATGAACATGGGTGAACATATATCACTGTGATATGAACTTTTCAATTCTTTGGGGAAAATACCCAGGAGGGGAATAGCTGGATTGAATGGGGTTTCCATTCCTAGTCTTCTGAGATTTCCAAAGTGGTTGCACCAGTCTGCACTCCTACCAACAGTGGAGCAGTGTTCCTTTTTCCCTGAAGCCTTGCCAACATTTGTTATCAGTTGATTTCTTGATGGCAGCTATTATTTCTGGAGTGAGGTGAAATCTCAGTGTTGTTTTAATTTTCATTTCTCAAATGAGCAGTGATGGTGAACATTTCTTCATGTATTTATTTGCCATTTGTATATCTTTCTCTGAGAACTGTGTGTTCATCTCAGATGCCCATCTTTGGAGAGGGTCTTTGAATTTGGGGGGCTTGATGTTTTTCAATTCTTTATATGTTCTGGACACAAGTCCTTTGTCTGAGGGGTTGCTGGCTAAAATTCTTTCCCACTCTGTGGGTTTTCTTTTCACTCTGTTGCTGATTTCCTTTGAAGTGCAGAAACTTTTCAATAATGTGAGATCCCATTTGTTGATTCTTTGAAGTGTTTCCCCGTGCAGTTTGCGTTTGGTTCATGAATTCTCTGCCTATCACTATGTCTCCAAGACTTGTACCTACCTTGTTTTCCAGTAGATTTAGTGTTTCTGTTTTAATATTGAGGTCTTTGATCCATTTAGACTTTAGTTTTGTTCATGGTGATATGCATGGATCTAGTTTCAGTCTTTGGCATGTAGAGAGCCAATTTTTCCAACACCATTTATTAAAGAGACTATCCTTCTTCCAGTGGACATATTTAGCCCCTTTGCAAATATCAGGTGGCTGAATGTCTTTGTAGTTGCGCTTGCATCTTCTGATCTGTTCCATTGATCCTCAGGTCTATTTCTTTGCCAGTACCAAGCTGATTTGATCACTGTGGCTTTATAGTACTGTTTCAAGTGAGGAATTGAGATGCCTCCTGCCTTGTTTTTGTTGCCTAGAATTGCCTTTGCTATTCTAGGTTTCTTCTGTTTCCAAATGAATTTTAGTAGTGTGTTCTCTAGATCTGTGAGGTATGTCAGTGGTGTTTTGATTGGGATTGCGTTAAAGCTGTCTAACAGTTTTGGGAGTATGGCCATTTTCACAATGTTGGTTCTTCCTAACCAAGAGCAAGGAATGTCCTTCCATTTTCTAATATCCTCTTCAATTTCCTTTTTCAGTGTTGTATAATTTTCAGCATATAGGTCTTTTACATTTTTAGTTAGGTTGATTCCTAAGTGTTTCATTTTTTTACATGTTATTATAAAGGGCGATATTTCCAGAATTTCTTTCTCAGTGAGTTCTTTGCTTGTGTACAGGAATGCTATTGATTTTTGAGCACTGACTTTGTATCCAGATACACTGCTGAACTTGTTTATTACCTCTAGTAGTCTTTTAATGGAGTTTTTTGGGTCTTCTATATAGAATATCATGTCATCTGAAAATAGTGATAATTTAACTTCTTCCTTTCCTGTCTTTACTCCATTTGTTTCTCTCTCGTCTGATTGCCCTGGTTAGTGTTTCCAGAACTATGTTGAAAAGGAGTGGTGATAGTGGACATTCTTGTCTTTTTCCTGGTTTTGAAGAGAAAGCTTTCAGTTTTTGTCCACTTAGTATAATGTTGGCTATTGGTTTGTCATAGATGGCCTTTATAAGATTGAGGTGAACACCGTGTATTCCAAATTTCTGAAGGATTTTTATTATTAACACGTGTTGGACTTTGTCAATAACTTTCTCTGCATCTATTGAGATGACCATGTGGTTTATGTTTTTGGCTTTGTTGATGTGGTATACTACATTTATTGACTTGCATATGTTAAATGATCCCTGCATTCCTGGAATGAACCCCACTTGGTGATGATGTATAATCTTCTTGATGATTTGCTGCATTCTATTTGCCAGTATTTCATTGAGAATCTTTGCATCAATGTTCATTAGTGAGATTGGCCTATAGTTCTCTTTTTTGGTTGGTACATTCTGTGGTTTTGGTATCAGAGTAATACTTGCCTCCAGGAATGATTTAGGGAGGATTGTTTTCTTCTCAATTTTATCGAAGAGTTTAAGGAGTATTGGCATCAAATCTTCTCTAAATTTCTTGTAGAATTCAGCTGTGAATCCATCAGGATCTGGGCTTTTCTTTGTTAGTAAGTTTTTAATTACATTTTCAATTTCAATAGCTTATATTGGGTTGTTCAAAATTGCTATATCTTCTTGGTTGAGCTTGGTAGTTCATATGTTTCTAGAAATCTGTCCATTTCCTCTGTGTTTTCCACTCTGAGTAGAGATTTTCAAAGTAGGTGTTCATGATCTTTTGAATTTCCATGGGATATGTAGTAGTTTCCCCCTTTTTATTCCTTATTGCATGAATTTGGGTTTTTTTCTTTCTTTCTCTTGATAAGTTTAGCTAGGGGTTTGTCAATTTTGTTTATTCTCTCAAAAAAGTAGCTTTTCGATTCATTAATTCTTCGCATTTTTTTAGTTTCAATTGCATTGATTTCTGCTCTGATCTGTACAATTTCTTCTCTTCTCTGAGCTTTGGTTTTAGCTTGCTCTTCTTTTTCTAAAAGCTTGAGATGGAACATTAGGTTATTTGTGCTCATTCTATTTTCTTGATATGACAATTTATTGCTATATATTTCCCACTTAAGACTGCTTTCATTGCATTGCACAGATTACAATATGTTGTTTCCATATTTTCATTGAATTGCAGGTATTGCTTTTTTCTTCTTAATTTCATCTGTAGCCCACTGGTTGTTCAAAAGGCTGTTATTTAATTTCCATGTATTTATGCAGGTTTTGCAATTTCTTTTGCCATTAATTTTCAATTTCAGTGCACTATAGGCAGATATTATGCATGGGATGATTTCAATACCTTTGAATTTACTTAAGAATTTTATGGAATAATATATGTTTTATTTTGGAGAATGTCCCATGTGCAGCTGAGAAGAATGTGTATTCTGATGTGGTTGGGTGGAGCACTGTGTAAACATCTACTAAGTCCAATTGCTCACAGGTATGGTTCAGTTCTGTTATTTCTTTGCTGACTTTTTGTCTAGTTGGTCTATCTCTTTGTGACAATGGGGTGTTAATATCTCCTATTATAATTGTGTTCTTGTGTATTTGGTTTTTCATGTCCATTAGTATCTGTCTTATATAGTTGGGTGCTCCTGTATTTGGTGCATATATATTTGTAATTGTTTTTTCTTCCTTTTGAATTTTTCCACTGAGTATGTTGTGACCTTCTTTATCTCTTTTAATCATTTTAGGTTTGAAGTTCACGTTGTCTGCAAATAGAACAGTTACCCCTGCTTTTTTCTGGATTCCTATTGCATGGAATACTCTTTTCCATCCTTTGACTTTTAATCTATGAATTTCCTTTTGGGTCAGATGTGTTTCTTGTATACAGCATTTTGTGGGATCCTGTTTCTTGATCCATTCTGTCAATCTATTTTTTTATAGGTGAATTGAGGCCATTTACATATATGGATATCACTGATATGTACTGGTTTGGCTTTGCCATGTTATGTTCTAGTTGTTTCTTTCTGCTTTTCCCCTTACTTAATTGCTTATCATACCTGGTGGTTTCTTTCTGTTGTTGTTTTGGGGATCGTGATCATTTTTATTTCTATCTAGTATGTCTTTCAGTACTCTTTCTAGAGTTGGTTTGGTGGACATGAATTTCTTCAGTTGTTCTTTGTCATGGAAGTATCTTGTTTCTCCATTAAATTTGAATGAAAGTTTTGCTGGGTACATCAGTCTGGGTTGAAGGTTGTTTTCTTTCAAGGCTTGAAATACCTCACTCCAAGCTCTTCTTGACTTGAGGATTTGTGCTGAAAAGTCTGCTGTGATTATAATGGGCTTTCCTTGATAGGTGAGTTGTGTCTTTTGTCTGACAGCTTTTAGTATTCTATTTTTATGCTGTATGTCTGAGATCTTAATTATTATGTGTCTGGGTGTGGATTTATGTTGATTGTGACTGTTTGGTGTTTTATATGCCACACTTATCTGCATAATCAGATTCTTTCCCCATGTTTGGGACATTTTCTGCTATTATTTCTGTATATACTTTACGTATATCGTTTGCCTGGACTCCTGTATCTTTGCTAATGCCCATTATTCTTATATTGTTGCTCTTGGCATCATCATGAAGCTTCTGGATTGTCATTTCATGCTGCTTTGTTATTTTTAAAAGTTCTATCCTTTCCTGACCACTAATTGTGATACTGTCCTCAAGGTCTGAAGTCCTATCCTCTGCTTCCTTTAGGCAGTTTTGCACACTTTCAATAGAATTTTTTGTTTTTTTGGATGTCTCTTTGTTTCATGAATTCTGCTTGTTTTTTATATTGATCATTCAAGGTTTCAATCAGTTTCCCATGCTCATGTACTTTTTTCTCTAGTTCTTCTTTAGCTGCATTAAACAGCCCCTTTACTAAAGTTGTTATTTCTATCTTTACATGGGAGAGTACTTCTAATTTGATTTCCTCTATAGCCTGATGGAGTTGTTTTTTTTATTTCACTCACTATCTTTTCAGAGATGTCTGGTGATTTACTTTTGGGGTCCTCTATTTCAGTGTCTCCTATACTTGCTTCTGGTGAACTATGTATTTGAGACTGCATTTTGCTCTTTTGTTTTGTCATTTTCACTCTGCCTGATATTTTCTATGTGTAGGCAGGGATCTCACACACTTTTTTCAGACTCACCAAAGTCTTACAGTTAGTTGGAGGGGATTTTCTTACTGGCCCTATTTACCCACCCTACACCTCTGTTTTAGGAGCATACTCACCACACTGGCACAGTTAATCTACTGTAGTCCAAGGTTTGCCACCTGGGAGCAAAGTTCCAAATTCTTTCACACTAACTGGAGCCTGCTGAGGTCTTCTCATGTTCCAGATGGGAGGGCGGGCCCAGCAGAAGCAGTCCATGGCAGTTTTCAGTCTGGGGCGGGCTTCCAAGATGTTCCAGGTGGCAGGGTGCACCCACAGGGGAGGTTCCAGGCAGCCTACACCTGAGGTGAGCTTCCTCGATGTTCCTGGTGGCAGAGCGGGCCCACAGGGGAGGTTCCAGGCAGCTTATGCCTGACACGGGCTTCCGCACATTCCTGGTGGCAGGGCGTGACCTCTGGGAAGGTTCTAGGCAGCTTAAGCCTGACACAGGTTTCCTCGATGCTACCTGTGTTTGATTTTTTATGACAATATCACAGTGTTTTAATTACT
>PVLA01009181.1:0-78667 GCA_004027455.1 Hydrochoerus hydrochaeris
GGCTACCATATTGTCTTGTCTTCAAAGTAACTATTCATATGATCACATATATTAAGATCAAACAAAACAGAATAAAACCATTTGAACCAATGAATGAAGACATAAG
Source organism: Hydrochoerus hydrochaeris (assembly GCA_004027455.1). NCBI lineage: Eukaryota > Metazoa > Chordata > Mammalia > Rodentia > Hydrochaeridae > Hydrochoerus > Hydrochoerus hydrochaeris. The sequence goes on from PVLA01009181.1 coordinate 107, forward strand.
ACATCAAAGCAGTATAATGGTGAACCATGATTTCCATAAAATCTTCTGTACTCTTACCATTTCTTACACTAGGGAGACTATATGGTATTTATAGTGAGTTTGATTTATTTCACTTATGAGTATAGATTCAAGATGCATCCATTTATTTATAAATACCTCAATGTGATCATTCTTTATAGCTGAGTAGTACTCCATTGTATAAAAGTACCACAATTTTTTTATCCATTCCTCAGTTGATGGGCACTTAGGTTGTTTCCAAGATCTGGCTGTTACAAATTGTGCCGCTATAAACATGGGTGCACATATATCACTGTGGTAAGATATTTTGAGATCTTCTAGGAATATGCCTAAGAGTGGAATAGCTGGGTTAAATGGGATCTCTAACCCCAGCTTTTTGAGGACTCTCCAGAATTGACCTCCACAGTGGTTGCAGCAGTCTACACTCCCACCAACAGTGCAGAAGAGTTCCTTTTCCCCCACAGCCTCTCCAGCATTTGTTGTTGGTAGTTTTGTTGATCCTGGCCACTCTTTCTGGAGTGAGATGGTATCTCAGTATGGTTTTAATTTGCATTTCTCTAATGACCAATGATGATGAACATTTTTTCATGTATTCATTTGCCATTCATAATTTTTCATCTGAGAACTGTGAGTTCATCTTGGATGTCCATTTTTGGATAGGGTCTTTGAATTTCAAGGGTCTGATTTTTTTAAAATTCTTTATAAGTTCTAGACAGAAGTCCTTTGTCTGAGGGACAGTTCACTAAGATTTTTTCCCAGTTTGTAGGTTTTCTTTTCACTCTACTGGAGGTTTCTTTGGACATGCAGAAACTCTTTAATAAGATATATTCTCATTTATGGATTCTGGGAAGTATTTCTCATGCAGTTTGGTTCTTGTTCATGAATTCTCTACCTACCCCTATGTCTTCAAGATTTTTACCTACTTTGTCTTCCAACAGATTTAGTGTTTCTGTTTTAATATTTAGATCTTTGATCCATTTGGATTTTAGTGATAGGCATGGGTCGAATTTTAGTTTTTGGCATATGGATAGCCAATTTTTCCAGCACCATTTATTAAAGAGACTGTCATTCTTCCAGTGAATGTGCTTGGTCCCTTTATCAAAGATAAGATGGTTGAATGTGTTCATAGTTGTATCTTCTAATCTATTCCATTGATCTTCAGGTTTGTTTTTATTCCAATAACATTTTATTTTATTACAGTAGCTTTGCAGTGTAACTTCAAGTCAGGGACTGTGATGCCTCCTTCCTTGGCTTTGCTGCTTAGAATTGCCTGTGCTATTCTAGGTCTCTTCTGGTTCCAGATGAATTTTAGGAGTGATTTCTCTAGATCTATGAGGTGTGTTAGTGGTATTTTCATTGGGATTGCATTGAATCTGTGTAACAATTTTGGGAGAATGGCCATTTTCATAGTATTTATTCTTCCTATCCATGAACAAGGGATGTCTATCCATTTTCTGAGTTTTCTTCAATTTCTTTTTTCAGGGTATTATAATTTTCCCTGTACAACTATTTTACATCTTTTGTAAAACAGCATTTTTTTGGATGCTAGTGTGAAGGGTGTGGTTTCTCTTATTTCTCTCTGTGATTTTGTTGTTAGTGTATAAGAATGCTATCGATTTTTGTGTATTGACTTTGTATCCAGCTACTTTGCTGAATTTATTTATTATATCTAGGAGACTTTCAATGGAGGTTTGGGGGTATTTTATGTAGAGTATCATGTCATCTGCAAATAATGATAATTTAACTTCTCTTTTCCTGTCTTTACTCCTTTTATTTCCCTCTCTTGTCTAACTGCTCTGGCTAGTATTTCCAGTACTATATTGAATAGGAGCAGTGATAATGGACATCCTTGTCTTGTGCCTGATTTTAAGGTAAGGTAAGTTTTTGGCCATTTAATATGACACTGGCTGTTGGTTTGTCATAGGTGGCCTTTATCATATTGAGGTAAAGACCAGGTATTCCAATTCTCTGTAAGGTTCTTTTCATGAATGGGTGTTGGATCTTATCAAAAGCTTTTCCTTCATCTATAGAAATGATCATGTAATGCTTGCTTTTGGTTCTATTGATATGGTAGATTACATTTATTGATTTACGTATGTTGAACCATCCCTGCATGCCTGGGATGAATCCCACTTGGTCATAGTGTATAATCTTCTTGATAATTTGCTGCATCCTGTTTGCCAATATTTTATTGAGAAATTTTGCATCTATGTTCATAAGGGAGATTGGCCTATAGTTCTCTTTTTTAGTTGGATCTTTCTCAGGTTTTGGTACTAGAGTGATATTTGCTTCCAGGAATGACTTACGGAGAATTGCTTCCCTTTCAGTTTCACTGAAGAGTTTGAGGAGTGTAGGCATTAAGTCTTCTTTGTATTTATTGTAGAATTATGCAGTGAATCCGTCTGGGCTTTGGGTCTTCATTGTTGGTAAGGACTTGATTATATTTTCAATTTCATTTATAGAAATTGTATTATTGGAAAGTTTTACATCTTCTTGATCCAGCTTTGTTGGTTCATTTGTTGCTAGGAATCTCTCCATTTATTCTTTGTTATTGAACCTATGAGAGTAGAATTTTTCAAAATAGTTGTTGATGATCTGTATTTCCACAGGGTCGGTAGTTATTTCTCCTTTTACATTCTGTATTGCATGAATTTGAGTCTTTTGTTTCCTTTTTAAAATTAAGTTGGCTAGGAGCTTGTCAATTTTATTTATTATTACAAAGAACCAACTCTTTGATTCATTGATTCTTTGCATTGTTTTCTTAGCCTCTATTGCATTAATTTCTGCTCTGATCTTTATGGTTTCCTTCCTTCTTTTGCCTTTGGGCTTGGCTTGCTCTTCTTTTTCTAGATATTTCAGGTGTAATATCAGGTTGCTTATTTGTGTTTTTTCTGTTTTCCTAATGTGGGAACTCAGTGAAATAAATTTTCCTCTGAGGACTGCTTTCATTGCATCCCACAGGTTCCAGTAAGTTGTATTTGTATTTTTGTTTGCTTGTAGATATTGTTTAATTTCTTCTTTAATTTCCTCTTTAATTTCCTCTGTGACCCACTGATTGGTCAAGAGTGTATTGTTTAATTTCCATGTTTTTGTGTGGTTTTTGCAGTTACTTTTATCATTAATTTCCACTTTCATGGTGCTATGATCCAATAATATGCATGGGATAATTTCAATTCTTTTGCAATTACTTAAATATGTTCTGTGTTTGAGTATATGGTCTATTTTAGAGAATTACCCATGTATTGCTGAGAAGCCTGTACATTCTGATGTTGTTGGATGGAACACTCTGTGTATGTCTATCAAATCCATTTGTTCACAGGTGTGATTCAGTTCTGTTATTTCTTTGCTGATCTAGTAGATCTATCCCTTTGTGTCAATGGTGTGTTAAGATCTCCTGTTATAATTGTGTTATTGCCTATTTGATTTTTCATTTATGTTAATACTTGCTTTGTGTAGTTGGGTGCTCTGGAATTTGGTGCATATATATTTAAGATTGTTATCTCTTCCTCTTGCAGTTTTCCCCTAACTAGTATGTAGTGACTTTCTTTATCTCTTTGTACCATTCTTTGTTTGAAGTAAACATGGTCTGCAAACAGAATAGCTACCCTCACTATTTTTTGAGTTCCTGTTTCATGGAGTATTGTTTTCCATCCTTTAACTCTCAGTCTATGAGTTTCCTTTTGGGTTAGATGGGTTTCTTATATACAGCATATGGTTGGATGTTGTTTCTTGATGCATTCTGCCAGTCTGTTTCTTTTAATTGGTGAATTGAAGCCATTTACATTAATGGTTATAACTGTCATATATTGATTTTTTGTTGACATGTTATCTTTCTGATGTTGTATCTTAGCTTTCCATTCTGTTTAACTGTCTGTCTTGCTTAGTGGTTTTTTCCTATGTGTATCTAGAAAGTCTTTCAGAATTCTTTGTAGGTTTGTTTTGATGATCATGAAGTTCTTCAGCTGTTCTTTGTCATGGAAGTATCTTATTTCTCCATCCATTATGAAGGACAGTTTTGAAGTGTACATAAGTCTGGGTTGGCAGTCATTTTTTTAAGGATCTGAAATATTTCACTCCATGCTTTTCTTGACTTAATTGTTTGTGTTGAGAATTCTGCTGTGAATCTGATAGGTTTTCCTTTATAGGTGACCTGTCTTTTCTCTCTAACAGCTTTTAATATTCTGTTCTTATGTTGGATTTCTGGGATGGTGATTATTATATATCTGGGTGTAGTTTTGTTTTAGTTATGGTTATTTGGTGTTCTATGTGCCTCACTAATCTGTATGTCAGTTTCCATTCTCATGTTTGGGAAGTTTTCAGCTATTACTTCTATAAATAGCCTCTTGATATCATTTGTGTTTTCCCCTTCTTTTTCTTTTATCCCTATTAATCTTATATTGTTTTTCTTTGCATCATCTTGCAGCTGTTGAATTATTTCCTGATTTCTTATTATTGTTAGAAGATCTTTCCTTTCCTGTTCACTAGCTGCAATCTTATATTCGAGGTCTGGATTCTATCTTTACTTTTGTTGAGACTGTTTTTGCAACTTTCATTAGAGTTTTTGATTTCCTGTATATCTCTTTGAATCTGCTTAATGCATTCTGTTTGTCTCTTAAACTGTTCATTCAGGGATTCTATCATTTTGCTTTGGTCCTCTACTTGTTTAGCTGTGTCTTTTTTGGATGCATTCAGTATTTCTTTCACTACTTTTATCATGTCTTCTTTTACCTGGGAGAGTATTTCTGATTTGAGTTCCCTCATAGCTTCCTGTACTTGATTCTTTATTTCAGTTTATATCATTTCATACATTTCAGGTGTATGTGTAGTATTTTCTTCTATGTACATGGCTCCTGTTTCTTGGGATTGGCTGGAGGTTTGAGATTGCATTTTGGTCTTTTGTTTTGTCATTTCCCTGTATTTCAATGTTTCCAGCAATTTTCCCAAGCTTTCCCTCATGGCACGGCACTGGCTTGGCTCCTCCTTCGGTGGGACTGGCTACCCTGGTTTGATGAAGGTCCCTGGGCGCAGTCCACTCAAGCCTGCCGAACCTCTGGAGCCTAGCCCAATGACCTAAGGGGGCTGGGCAGGCACCCAGCCTCTGGGATCAATGGTCCCAAACTTTTCGGGACTTGCCTGGTGAGCTGCTACTCCCTTCGTGGCATGGTGCCATTTGGCTCCCCTTTGGCAGGCCTGGATCCCCTGGTTGAATGAAGGTCATTGGGTGCAGTCCACTCAAGCCCACAGAACCTCTGGAGCCCAGTCCAATGACCCAAGGAGGCTAGGCAGGCACCCAGCCACTGGGATTGATGGTCCTAAACCCTGGATAAAAATAAAATCTTAAGATGAAGTCCTCTGTGGAGGACCATCTGGAAGACTTGCCTTGAAACAAGAACAATTATCTCCATTTGGCTAAACCTGACCCTGTTTCTAGGTATTGATATTTAAAGAGCTGGATAAGACTTTTCCTTATCCCTCTAATTGGCTTTAATCAATGCAAATCAGTTTATCCAGGTGTTGATGAGTATTCTTTGAAGCAATGTGATTGGTCAGTGTTGCTTTACCCTGTAACTTCCAAGAAGCTATGTGAGCTGGGCAGGAGAGAGAGCTGTGCTCCACACTGTCAGCTGGGACTAAGCCTTGAGAAAGAGGCCATGACATCTCAGGGTATTAAAAATTACACATCAGAGCTGAAACACTGATCCAAGAAGGTTGCATATTGCCTCAAATTGTGTTACAAAAATTACTCTTTCTATCTCTACCTCTCTTTCTCTCTCTGAATGTTGTAGAGGTGATTTCATATCTTCTACCTAGCCTAACTCATGGAACTCAAGTCTTTCCCATCACAATTACTGTCACTCATCCCTGAGCCACTCCCCTCTTGATGAATTAATGAAACCTGGGTTATGCCTTTGTTTTGGTTAGCCATCACCCTGGATGGACTTAGCACCCTTGATACCCCACAGCTACAAATATGCCTTAGTGTCTATTCTTGCCATGGGTTGCACTGGAGGTAATAGATTAGAATTAACTTACTGGAGTTTTGATAGCTTTTCTAGAAGATTAAAAATAAAAAGCTTACCAGACCATGATGAGGACTAGAAAGGGCTCACCATAGTCATCTTGTTCACAGACTTGAGCAAAAACTGTTATAAAACTGGGCTTTGGACCCCTGCATGCTGCTGCCACCAACAGAAGGCTTGCTTCCTGTGGGCACAGCCAGGTGTGCACTATGTGCCTGCAGGCCACATGGCAGACCTTTGCTTCCTTCAGTTGACCAGTGCCCACCAGGACCTAATTTATTTAGGTTTGGTTTTATTCTGTCTTCTTTTGTTAGATTTACCTGTATCTGATGGTATGGGCAACTATTTTTGAAGATAATGAAATGTGTTGTGATAACCATTGTTGATTTCCTATTATTTTGTTTTGAAGTCCTATAATGCTTTCATTCTTTTGTTTTGATTGGTTTTATTCTGTTTTTTTTATTTTATTATGTGTGATATTGTGGACAGCTATTTTGAAGAAAATGAGACATTGTGACAGCCATTGATCATTTCCTATCATCTTGCTTTGAAACCCTATAATGCTTGCATTCTTTTGATTGGTTTTAGTATGTTTTGTATTGTTTATTTTATTATGTGTGAAGGTATGAACAGCTATTTTGAAGAAAATAAGAGACATTATGGTAGCCATTGTTGATTTCCTGATATCTTGTTTTGAAGTCCTATATTGCGTACATTGTTCTGTTCTGATTTGCTTTAGTCTATTTTGTTTTGCTTTATTCTCTTTAAAATACAGAAATTAAGAAGAGAAAAAAGAAAAGAAAAACTACATTTTGTTAAGCTTTTGCAAAGTGAGACAATATAGTTTTCATGTCATAAATTAAATACCTTACAAGTAAGGTATTTTGTGTACATTTTACTTTTTGGAAGAATCTTTTTAGAGAAAGGATAATAAATGACTCCATCCTAAGCTATAGGAATTTTCCTGGAAGGAGTAGTTTTAACCATAGTTAATAATTTGGAAAGGAACATCTGTATGATAAAAAATATGTGGACCATGAAGATGGTAGCTTTAGCTAGCAATAGAATACATTTTTTCTTTTAATGGCCAAACCTGGACACTGGAGTATAGATTCACTTTCCCTAGTGAGGAAGATTCTCCTACAAAGACAGAAAAGCAGGGCTCCCAGAAAGCAGGCCTTGATATAGGAGCCATGCAATGACCAACCAAGGCTGGATATCTCTTAGAAGGATAATGCTTTAGAGCAAAATTCACTCATTCTTTGATTTGAGTTTTCTACACCATTCCCAAATCCTTAGTAAGTAGTCAAGTGTGATGTTATATTCCACTAGTTGATGGAAGCATTTCGTTCACACATGTAAACATATATGATATAAAGACACATGGAAAATTATTTTGATATATATTCAGAATGAAATATATATAATAAATTGTATCACATAAAAAGTATAACTGAAGACTAATGGTAGTCTGTATACTTAAAAGAAATTAGAATAACAGTAACTGTCTAACTGAGGAAATCAAAACTCAAAAGGCTCTATGGAACATTCAAACATTTCTCAGGAATTCTGAGAGATATAAAAAGGTAAGTTCACTAAAAGGTTGTACTTACTATAATCAAGTGAGATTGTATCTCAAATTTATTGGAATTCTGGTAATAAAGAAATGATCCTAAAGACTGATGAAGTCAGGGTAGGAAATTTATAATGCACTGTAATAATATATTTTAATTTTAATAGTATTCTAATTTAATTGTATTCAATTTAAGAATAACTGAATTTAATTGTATATTTAGTTTCTATAACATTAAAATTTAGTTAATCTTCATTTACTATTTTCTATGGTTTATTCTTATTTGATTTGTATGTTATTTATATTTGGATATTGAATTAAAGATAGAGGTTCTGGTTATTAGGCAGTTTTCTTCATATTATCTCAAATGCTTTGTGATATATATATATATATATATATATATATATATATATATATAACATGTGTGTATAAAATATTTCACTTCCATGTACATGTTTGTGTGTGGTACATATATTAATAATACCTAGTTAACTTTAAGAAAGTTTTTAAGTGATGCTCATCAAATCCCTTTTTGTTGTACAATGTAAGTACCAATCTTTTAAACACTAATGTTCACCTTGTATGAGATGGATGGTGATGGAAGCTCAACCAGTCAGCACCCACATCGTTTCACAATACTGCCACACACTCATGTGCTTGTCACTGTGGTTACACTAGGTCTTACCTAAATGCTTTGATTTTTCTTTCTTATGCTTAAAAGTTGCTCAAAATTTTTTGGCACATTAGCATTTACTTACCATTGTCCTCTGCTAACAGACTTACTAATGTCCCAATACTTTTTATCTTTTTTCTTTTCCTCATAAAAAAGAGCATAAATGTATCAATAAAGCTATATTATTTGACCCTTCATGCTATAATATTATCACCTGCCTGACAATATTTCTATAAAGAGAATTCATTGCATGTTTCCTGAGACAGTTTTTCTGTCATTAGATTTCCACTTTGATACATTTAGTTCTCGGTAGCATGAGAATATATCAGCCTTGCTTGAGAGTTTTTTTTAAGAACTCAAAAAATTTACATCAAAAGAATTTCTGGTATATCTGAACTCCTGTGACTAAAATAATGAAATTTCATTTCTCTACTAGATAAAGAATATTGATTAATTTTATATGGATACACATGTGTTTACAAATTTGTTTGTATTTTTGTCTTGTGAGAACTCTGGGCAATAACAATCTCTTAGACACACTATTAATATTCACTTTTATGGTTTTTATGTACATAATAAGCTTGTAAATATTAGAGATTTTTATTTTATTCTCTATATTGACAATTCAAAGACCAACACTTTTTACTACATTTGTAAATTTCTGCCTTCTTTATCTTTCCTTTCCTTTTTCATATTATGCTTTTTATATCTACCTACATATCCACAGCTTCTATAATCTGCATATTAGACTTCAGAGAGCTTTTTAATCCTTTTATATTGATGAATATTAAGATAATTCTAACAGTGCATTTCACAGATAATATTGCAATGGACTGAATGTATGTTAATTATTTTAGAAATAGATTTGATAATTTTTTACATCAAATAGGATTAGGTTGTTGAGTTATTGACATACTGGTTATATACTTCTTTACTAAAGTAGCACATATTGACAACTGAAAGAATACTACATTTTTGCTGTCAAGATATTAATGATATTTATTAATGACTGTATGGATACAAATGAACACAGTCTCACAATGCACTTGAGATTTACTGCCTTGTGGTTGTCATTTGAAATTCTTTGAAAACTGATATTTGAATCTAAAATTTCTAAATTAAATGCACAGGGAGATGCAGCTGCTGCCCACTCTACATATCTTCTCTTCTTCCTCTTCTACTCCCTAAATTATTTAGGAACATTCCAGGACTACCTCCTCTCCCAGCACCGTGTGTGATGCTATCTTCCTTCTGGGTGGACAACAAAATCTCATCAGTAGGAGAAGACCGATGTTCTGCGATTGCTCTGTGACCCCGCAGGGTTCTCAGCTTGCCATAGGGGAGGAAGGCAGTTAGGACAGATAGACTTCCACACCCTGTGTCAGTGATGGTGAAACTTCTACAGTCTCCAATAATAACATGTTTTGTCTTTAAATAAGTCCCACCATAATAGAGTTTCGCATGACACAATAGCTTTCTATTGAAAGGTAGAAGGTTTCCTTCGGTGTGCTGTCATCCAGTGCCCGGTTGGTGGGGCAAGGCTGGAGCCGCTTGGCTGGCATGCCAAGAGAGAGCTTTTCGCACCTGCTGCAGCACGTGTGCCATAGTTTCCCCACCACAACCCTACACTGCAGATGCGACAGGGCTACTGTCCCTAAGAACCAACCTCTCCCTTACCACTGGTCCAGGTCAAGGGGCATTCTGGTAAGGGGTGCAAAACTTTTGGGGTTACCCATTCACTGTGAATTAAGGGTGATATTTAAAAATTGATATGTATATCTGAAAGAGGATAGAGTTTTCAGTCTTCAACTACAGTGTACTATCCCATTTTTGTAAAGAAAGGACTCTGGAGTTTATCTTCTAAATTCCTAGTCACTCTTACATTATTTTGTACTATATATTATCCCTTTGTTTGAATTGTCTGAGACAGTCATACCCTTTTTTCATTTTATTAATGTGGAAAATCACAACTATTTCTTTAAATGATGTTGAAAATGGCATGCCTAATTTGAATGTCCCACTATACATGCATGTGTGTGTATGTAATATACACATATATGTATATGTATATGTCTCTATGTAGTATAAATATATATATATATATATATATATATATATATATATATCCACAAATAATATTTAAGGATATCAAGATTATATTTTTCAGCATAAGAATTTGCAAAAATTAAAATGAAAATAAATAGAATAATTTTGATTAAAAAGTTTTGCCAGATAATATATTCTAACAAAAAGAAAAAGCATACCTAAAATATATAAGAAAAAATTGCATTTCAGCAAGCAGAAATAGTTTGCATTAGAAAATTCAATGTCAAAATAGGTTACCTAAATAGGTTACTTGAAAAGGTTGAATGTCAAATAATTTCATACAAATCTATAGCGAGGTGGATAAAAATTAATTTATAAAAGTAAAATCACAACCATGGTTAAAATTTTCATTAAAACCTATGAGATTCTTCAATAGAGCCTAAGGTAATAGTAAACAGAAGTCACTCATTTACTTAATTTTTATACATTAAAGTCACTGTAAAGGAAATTCAGAGAGAGATAATAATATATGCTGCCATTTTGTTGTTCTAACTGATAAAATAAAAACAAAATGTAGGACTGTAACAAGTATATACTCCAACAAAGTGATAATATTTTAGTCATGTGTATGCTATTCCATCTTAAAATAATAAAAATCTAAGCAAGTGAAGTGGAAAAAACAATTATTATTAATAAGAGTGTTCAAGAAGATGGCATATTCACAAATCATTAACTTTATTTGGAAATAATAAAAGAAGTTACTCTGAACAATGTCAGATAACATACAAAATTTGAATAAATGGACCAATATATCTACTTTCTGAGTAAATGAAACAATATTGTATTCATTTTAAACTAATGAGATGAATACTCTGTTATTATCTCAGAAAACATAATCTATCAAACTAATAGGACAGGTTGGAAATATCAGCATAAAGAAACAAGTAAATATCTCTATACTGCTACAGTAATAGATCTAGATAATTTTTTATGTGTAGGTAGACAGATGTGCAAATATACTTCTTCAGTTATATTTTCTGATAATTGAATAATGATCCTGATGGACTCCTGACTCATACTTTATACCAAAATAGGTTTTGAATTGATCACAATTTTATATGAAATTATATACAATGAAGAAAAGTTATTTTTAAATTAATTAGTATAAATACATAATAATCTCTTCTTTTTTAAAAAAAATTTATTTAAAGAGAAAAAAAGCAAAACAGAAAAAGGGGTAGAAACAATACAGAATTTCAGAAAAAAAAAACAGTAAGAAATCACTAGTTGATAAATTACATATTGTCTTCTTAGACATAGCTATTCAAGCTACAAAATTAAAGCATACAAAGTGGACATTCAAACCGTGAGAGTGCAAACAGTTCTGTTCAATGATCCAATAAAAACTTAGCAACATGGTTATCAATCCTACACACTTAAACATACATGCAGTTATATCCTTTAGAGTGCTTTCTTTTCCTCCTTTTGCTTTTTAAGTCCATTATTGGTTTAGTTATATCCTGTTTCAGGTTGCTCAGTACCTTGCTGACCTGTTTTGTTGTTGCTATAATCTCTCCTTTTAAAACTCATATGCATATCTGAATCTGTCTAAAAGGGAAATTCCATACTGGATTATAATAAAATAGGCTTAATATCATTTTTTTAGAGACAGGTTAAATTTCATATGAAAGAAATTAATAATAATACAAGGAAATACTATTACCTGCAGTACCTAATAATATGTAGTGGTACCTCAGTTCACAAACTTTGCTCCACAGTTCTGGGGAAAATTGTCACTTTCCTGTTCATGCAATAGGGATGACAGTGGTCATGTTGATCACCTGATGCTGTTTACAAACAAAACCAAAATTTTGCCCAATAATTCTAATTGCAAACCAAATTGTTATACAGAGCTACTAGATTTGCAGAAAATCAGAGATGCATATTCAAACTACAATTACTCAAAATGCATGACCATAGAACTTACATAGAATTAACATAAATCTCCCCCAAATCCTATGCTTCTTATTTATAGCATTAAACACTGACAATTAAACTACAAGTCACTTTGAAAAATACTTCTATTTAGCATTTTAAAGACTGTAAACTTGGAAATAATTTCTTCTTAACCATCTACAAATGCATTGATTAAAAACAATGAAACAAACAAAAACCAAGTTTTTTATATATTGACCCAGCAAGGTCACTCTACAAATTTAGCCAAAACAAACTCTTGACATTGTTAGTAGTGATTAAGCCACTGTAATTTTATTATTAGCAGAAAGTCAGCATCTACATAGTGAGCCATAGGTTCACAAATCACAGCATTCATTTTTATGAAAAAAGTATAAACTCATGGAAGTAAATTTGACAAGATTATAAATACTGTAGAATTAAAACAAAAGCCAGTAAAACAGCATCAGGTGATCAACATGACCACTGTCATCCCTATTTGCATGAACAGGAAAGTGACAATTTTCCCCAGAACTGTGGAGCAAAGTTTGTGAACTGAGGTACCACTACATATTATTAGGTACTGCAGGTAATAGTATTTCCTTGTATTATTATTAATTTCTTTCATATGAAATTTAACCTGTCTCTAAAAAAATGATTTTTCAGCCTTTGTTTCATTAATTGGAAAGGCTGTTTTGAGTACTAGGGCAATGGTGGCTGAGTTGCCAAAGTTTAAAGTAACTCACATGCATGCATGTGAGAAATATGGGAATCCTCAGGCTGGTGATGTGAGTCAGCAACAGAGCACCTGCCTAGCATGTGCAAGGTCCTGTGGTCAGTCCTTAGGACTGAGGGAAGAAAAAAGAGTGAAAAAGGAACTTCACATGTCACAAAGACAAAATTTATACCACCAATGCTTCATTCAGTGTGTTCTTTGTCATCTTTTTTATTTCTCTAAAATGTGTTACAAATACTAATTTATCTAGATTTGTTTAAATTTTTACCCAGTGACTTAGCATACATTCATTAAATATTTGGAGAATAATCAAGAATAAAATTGAAAAACATCATTTTTGCAAAAAGTAAATTGAATTTTTATTGGGATGTCGCAGCACTGGTTGCAAATGAGAGTCACCAATCTGAGTGTGGCTGTGAGTGGGGTAGACAATGACTCCAGAGCGAAGAAAGTGTCAGTCTAGGCTTCACTAGAGATTGTACTTTCCCCTGGGGTTCAGCAGGTAAGATAAATTTACAGATGCTTGGCATGTTATCTAAAACTTAGAAATACAACAATACTCTTTGTATTTTTTCTAATTTTATACAAGGATGAAATTTGTCAAAAAATTACCCAAAGGAATTTATTTTGAATGTTTTACTATTTACTAAGTTATTAAGTACTCCTAACAGGTCATCATTTATAAATGTGTAGGACATTAATGAATTTTAAATCAAACACAATGATTTTATCTGTACCTATCCAAATTTTTAAAATGCATTTTTAATTATTCATAAAACTGTGATGGTAAACCTTTTAAAAACCAAGTATGCAAATGGCAACCCAAAATCTTATTTATTGCAAAGACCCAACACTACAATTCAACCTGAATACTGAGGTTTTAGTTTTTGTTTTGTTTTGTTTTGTTTTAAAGTCTCCACATTAACATCTTTCGTCTTAAAAAAAAAAAAAGAAAGAAAAGAAAAATTTAGCACAGTGCCTGCTGTAGGTACGCCACATTGTCATACTGTAATTTTTAAGGTCTAACATTAAAAGTACATCAAATATTGTTTTTGAAACATTTATTTTATATTTATATTCCTTTTAAAGATACAATGAATTGACATTGTATTAATGAGCTTGGTATCATTTGGGAACATATGAACAGAGATTCACTGCATATAATCATATATATATTTGGTTCCAGGGATCAAACTTATGACCTCATGCTTGCCAGGCAGGTGCTTATGCCACTGAGCTAAATCCCTGGCTATAATAATATTTTGATATCTTACCCCACAGTGCATGGGTAGTAGGAACTGGATCTGTGGAGGTAAATCAATCATGTGTGCAATACTCTCATGAATAAAATTAGCCCTTATCAGAAGGAATTTAGCCTGCGCCCTCACCCTCTTTCAATCATATGAAAATTAAAAGCAAACATTAAAGCAATAAAAAATTAATAATAGTGGACACTCTGAATAGATGACCCTCTCCAGCACCAGTATGCTAGAATTCTAAATAAGATTTCAATCTCCAAAACTTTGAAAAATAAATTTCCTTTGTTTATTAACCATTCAGTCTGTGGTATTCTGTTATAGAAGCCAAATTACTGAGATATGTTTATCTCATTTACATTACTAGTAAAGTGGTAATTTTATCCTAATTTAATTCAATTAGAGTTCAAGAATTTTGGGGGGGTGTCAATACTAAACAAAGACACAACACTTGGGAAATCTGCAATATGTCAAATTATTCAAAAACTAATAATAGGAGAATGAGTAGTAGGGTCATTTACTAACAGAAATAAAAATAGGAAAGAATGAAGTGAAAGAACCGGTGAAGGATGAAGTTTGCAAGGAAAACATACACAGCATGGGAGAAGTGTTTGCTATGCATAATGTACTCAATTCATTATGCATGGTCAAAAAAAGATATACATTTTTCAATTTTTAAAATGGCAGAATGATTTGTAAAACCACTTGTCCTTTAAAGTTCAAGAGCTTTTTGCAATTCAGTGTATATTATCCCACTAGAGAGCATAACAGCTACCCTAATTGGCTTTTTACATGTTTTTGTTTACATGCCTTTACAGAATCTCTACTGCCCATTCCTTTGCAGCAGGGACTTAATCTTCAATGTGCATGAAGAATCAAACAATGAAGCCCGGAAATAACAAAGGCTCAATAATGGCAACCAGAATGAATATGGGCACTTCAAATTGTCTGCTATAATTAATCCACAAACGTGTTCCCTTTCCATTGTCATACCTCCTGACCTCTGGCTTCCAAATGGTACCCGAATCTCAGACTTTCTGTTATTCAAAGAAAATATACATTTCTTCTGTAGCCACTAGTTTTTCTCTCTTTCAGTGTATTTGGAGAATAAATATTTAGTCACTATAACTTTAATCAAAGAATTGGAATAAAGTCAATCAGTGTTTGATGAAGTGAACTGAATATGTTTTCAATCCCAAATAGTTAATCTGCAGAGATTCAGATTATTGGTAAATTCCTTTATATACATTGGTTCATACCCTTCAGGAAGTAGCTGAATTTATATACCTGAAATCTTCAGTAGATGACTAACAATCCTATTTAAGGGAACATATTATGCTATTCCTGTAAACTTTTGATTTATCAATTTTTTCTCATATCTTTATCATATTCTCATGCTTATCAGCTGAGTTAGTATCCTATTCCTTAAAATTAGCTCACAGTTCATCAAAGTCTCTCATTATTTCCCTCAGTTCATGAGAAATATACAAATCATCCAAGATGTACACTTATAGTACATTATAAAATTAACAAGGGCAATTGTTAATCTGTGAAAATTTGAGCAAATTTTTAAATGCCATCAATAACATAATTTAATCACAAGAATTACCAGATAAAGCAACTCAAATCATTTGGCAAGTATTAGGTCTATGCCTGCTTTCATATATAGAGAAAGGGTATCTGAGATCTTCACTGTATATCTCCAGCATATGCTTATGTTTAAAGGCAATTCATAAGCGATGTTGTCTAATGATGTTGTGGCTTAGTACCAGAACCTCCCTCCGGGCCTCATGTGCTCACAGGCAGGGCTTGTGGAAAGAGACTGCCTCGTGCGGGCACCGTACTCACCAGTGAAATCACCTGCTGGTAATTCAGCGGCTGACAGTGCTGTTGAAAGGCGTAGTCCGACCAGAGAAGGTGGAACGCTGGGAGATTATATCTCTGCCCATAGCTTCTCCCTTTATTCTCCACTTCCAGACCTCGTGAAGTGAGCAGATTTCCCTTGGACAATGCTCTTTCTGAGGTTTAACCTTTGGAGCATGAATTGAAACGTCTGGAGCTTTAAGCCAAAGTGAATCTCTTTAAATTGCAGAGGTTGGGTATTTTGTTCCAGCAAAAGTGGATGAGAGAAGCGACTAAGGCAAAGAGTGTACATATTTTTATTCAGTATCACCAATTTTCATCACTTGGTAGAATTAGTAGGTTTGTTGGATTAGTAGGCTTGTGGTTAACAAAAAGTTATTTTTGATATAGACATTCTGAGGAACAGCAGGGATCCTATTTTACTGTAGTTTAAATGTAGGGATGAACTTGGAGATACCAATCACACTGACAAAGCTCTATTATTGGACTGTACAAAATGTAACATTGCATAATATGCAAATTTATATAAACTTATAATTTATTTGGGGAAAAGCATGTTTTCAGTGAATAAAACATTTCGAAACAGCATATGGAATAAACTCCAAGAGAGTAATTTAGATCTTATAGTTAGCAATCAAAATATCTGTATGTGAGAAACTAAAATGCATGCATGAAAATTTGTGCTATGTATGAGACATCATTATGAACTGCATTGGTTTAAGTGAGTACACCTGCTAGGTTTGCATTTTATTTGGTCTTAACTCACTATGAGCCTTATAATCAATGACATAAAGAACCTTCTAGTACTCAGAGACATTTTTTGGAAATTTCAAAATAGATCGCTGAGCAACTGCTAATTAATAAAGAATATCACTCAAAATGATTTCTTCATCTTAATTCAGTTAAATTCATTCTTGGAAATCTTTTACTATATTTCCCAAAAAATTGAGCATACGGGACATGCAAACTTGCCTGAAAAACATTCATAACCCTCTCTTTATGCTATTGTACTTTAGTATGTATTTAAATAAGTAGAGAAAGAGATTTTTTCAGTGATAGTAAGTAGTACTTGACATGTGAAAATAAAAATAACAAGATTTTGCAGTAGAGTACTCATGTGAAAGTACACTGGAGAAAAGATGAACGGGAAATGTCACCATCAATAACATTAATTACCAGCTGTCCCCACAGATGTGTATATTAGGGACGCCAGGCCAGACAGGTTACTAAAGCAAGTCAAACCCTTGAATTACATAGCCATGAAGGACAGTCTGTGCCATGAAACCAGTTAAAATTGAGTTTTTCACTACAATAGACCTGTTCTCAGATTAAATATGCAAGACATTCTAACAAGACTGTAGACAACATACAGCAGCTATATACAAGAAACAAATATTTAGCATAAGGAATGTTCTACACATTTTGAAAATACATGAAGAGAATAATGATATTAATAATGACCAAATTACTATCAATGATATCCTTTATTTATTGCCTAAATAACTAATCAGTTTATAATTTACCCCACCCCAAGATCCGGTATTTAGCTTTACAATGTGATTTGAGATTTATCTGCTGTGCAAATTCATCATTTTAGCAAGTTTAGAGGGTATACAAAGAAGTGATTCATTATACCTACTTAGAGTAGGAAAATATTTAGTAATAATATTTAGCCAAAATTACTGGAATAAAAAGTATATGTGACTACTCGTGTAAGGACATAACAAACATGCAAAAGCAAGGAGTACAATAAACATTGTCACATCACATTCTGAGAAGTTACAAAGCAAAGAGTTGGGGCACTGCATGCGGAAGTAAGAAACCTGCAGAGGCAAAACATAAGTCTGAGACTGTGCCCAGTTGCAGCTCAGAATTTCTTGTTTCTTATGCCTTTGAAAGTAGGTATTCACAAAATTTCAATCGAATGTCTCACAAAATTACAGAAAACATTCCTAAAATTCATCTAGAACAAGAAGAGAGCTAAAATAAGGCAATTCTTGGCAGCAAGACAAGACAGGGGGCATCACAATCCCTGACTTGAGATTATACTATAAAGCTACTGTAATAAAAGCAGCATAGTAAAAGCAAAAAGCAAGCCTCAAGATCAATGGAACAGATTAGAAATTTCAGTAACAACTACAGACATCCTAAACCATCTTATCTTTGACAAAGGTGCCTAACATATTAATTGGAAGAGAGACAGCCTTTTTAACAAATGTGATGGGAACACTGGCTGTGCACATGCTAAGCATTAAAACTGGACCCGTATCTTTCACCATGCACTAAACTAAATTTAAAGTGTATAAAAGATCTCAATATTAAAACAGAAATATTAAATCTTTTGGAAGATAGGATAAATAAAACTCTTGAAGACATTAGTATAGGTAAAGACTTTATGAATAAAACACTGATCACACAGGAACTATCACAAAGAATCAATAACTGAATTTCTCCATATTAAAAAGCCTTTTCCCAGCAAGAGAAACCACCAACAGAGTGAAAAAACAACCAACAATGTGAAAAAAGTTTTTCCATTGTTCTTCAAAGGATTACTATCAAGAACATATAAAAAACTGAAAAAAAAATCAGACCTCACAAATTTAAAAGTCCAATCCAAATTTGGACATCTGAGATAAATACACACTTCCCTGATGAAGAAATACAGATAGGAAATAGATACATGAAAATAGTGTTAAATATCACTAGTCACTCAAGATATGCCAAATTAAAACACTGAGATTTCTCCTCACCCCAGAAAGAATGGCTATTATCAGAAATGAACAAATAACAAATGCAGGAAGAACTGTGGGGAAATGGAACTCTTCTAAACTGGTGGTGCAAGTGTAGACTGGTGTAAGCTGTGGAATTTAGTGTGGAGATTCTTTAAAAAAAAAAAAAAAACTGAGATTGGAGGTCCCGTTTGACCCAGCAATTCCCCTGCTGGGGATCTTTCCAAAAGCATTAAAAACACTGTACCACAGAGACACATGTGAACCCATGATTATGGCAGCACAATTTGTAATATCTAGATCTTGGAGACAACCCAAATGCCCATTAACTGAAGAATGGATAAAAAAACATGTAGTATTTTTATACAATGAAGTACTACTCAGTCATAAAGAAGAATAAATTCAAGACTTTTGTAGGTAAATGGATTCAACTGTAGACCATACTCATAAGTGAAATAAATCAGACTCATGTGTGTAAACACTATTTTCCCTAGTGGAAAAGCAGAAATAAATTACATATAAAAGATAATTAATATAGTTATACTACTAATTTCTCTTAGCTCATTGAAAAGAAAGGTTTGGGCCAATATTGTTTGGACAGTTTAATGCCAATATCTTGTACTCTGATTATCTAACTGAAAGAGAGCAATATGCAAACTATTAAATGTTGTTACCCTCTAAATATTTTGTTTTAATTTTTTCTATTTAAAATAAAAATGTAGGGATTCAGATTGTGTTAAACAAGAATGAGATTTGAAAAAAAATATCAATTTAGTCTAATGAATTGAAGAATCTTGAGCCAGTCTTCCTGGAACTTTCAAATGTTATGCTATGCTGGACAAATTACTTTATCTCTTCCTCAATTTCATCTATAAAATGAGAATAATGATCATATCTGATGTAAAGGCAAAGACTAAAATGACTACATGAGTAGTCATATATACTTTTCATTCTAGTAATTTTGGCTAAATATTATTACTAAATAATTTCCCACTCTAAGAAGACATAATGAATTACTGCTTTGTATTCCCTTTAAACTTGCTAAAATGACAAATTTGAGGCTTGCTTTTTGTTAATACTATACTGTTTTTAATACAATAGCTTTATAGTATAGTGTTGGCAAAGTTGGAAATAATAAGAATGAAGCCATTGAAACAACAGCATGATGGTTATCACCATACATGTTTTACATGATAATTTATGTTACAAAAGTGCATTAAAAATATTTTAGTTAGACGTTGGATTCTATTCTTCACTACTGTCTCAACAAGGAAACTATGCCACGTGTTCTGAGGACATGTGCTTTCTAGAAAATGAAAAGAAAAATCTCCCTCTCTGAAAACATTACAAATAGAAGACATCATTGCTTATATCCAAAAAAGCCAGAGAAAACCTGATGTTCAGTGTGTTGACTTTGATTTAAATTCCTTGTACTCTCTAAGAAAAAACAAATCACACAATTTTTTCTGTAGTTAAAATGATTCATTGAAGAAAGCAAAGCATTTACAAGTCACTTGTGGAGAAGCTTGAATGACAAAGCAAATATTTAAGTCTCTCTGACATAACAGCAAATTCTCAAATTAGTCACATATCCATATAATCTCTAAATAATGTGTACTGCTCCAGTCATAAACAAAAAGAGAGAGCCAAACAGCAAAAATATCTGTAGAATTTTCTCATGAAATGAGGGAGTTGTACTAATTTTATACATGTATGTTTTGTTTTGTTTTTGTACCAAGAATCAAATTTAGGATCTTGTGCTTACCAGACAGGTGTTTGTGCTGAGCTATATCCCTGGCCTATATGTCTGTTCAAAAATAATAAAATTATAATGTAATTAATGATTATAAAATAATACTCATGAAATATTTTTGCATGAGTAAAATAATATAGAATTGTATTAATATTATAGTTCATATATAATTAACAAATCATATATTTATATGTATATGTTGTATCTACAAATTATATATATGTATATTTTTTATGATCTATGTGATAAACTACCTCAAAATTCTGGAAAATAAAAAAATCTCTTTATTATTCACCCATCTGCTAATTGGGTGAAGTTCATCTGACCTACAAAGCATTTGTCAGATCTCACTGTAAGTTCAGAATTGAGTACAGCTGTTCTTTGGTGTCCTCTGTTCTACCAGGACTTATTTTGTCAATAGAAAAAATGCAGGGAAGCAATATCCATACTATAATTTAGACCATAGGATAGAACATCACAAGGTCACTATCATCTAAATTATGTCAGCAAAAACAAACCATATAATCAAGATCAGAATGAGTAAGATGGCAAAATAACTTAGTCATATTCAATTTACTTCCTCCTTAATAAGTCAGAGAATTGCATCTCATGTTGTAGCACTTAATTTTACTTGCCTTTTTTGTTGAACATGCTGTTGGTGAGAATATTTTGTTTTTTCATGTATTTCCTATTATGCATATGTACATATGTAGATATTTGCCAAAATATACATGACATTTAAAATTAGGTGGCACAATTTGGCTCTATAAATTGTGTACAAGATGTAAAAATGAAGTCTAATCATACACTATGATAAACAGAAATAATATAAATTAAATTAGTAAATTTAGGGACATATAAACCAATTGCTGTAACCAGAATATTGAAAAAATAAGAAAATAAAGAATCACAAATGTCTTTTGAGGGTCTTCAAAAGGGGTTAAGTCAAGCATTCACGCGTGATATAACCATACTTATGAGGCCATCTAACATGGTTTTTAGCACATGCCAAGCTTAACAATCTTGACAAGCTATGTATGACTACCATATTTCCATATGTGTTTTTCTCATTGATGTTGGAAAACAAATATAGGGTAAAGGTACTAGTTAAATTATTGTGCTTCTTTGAATTTTTCTGTCTGATTGATCTTTTGATATTACAACAATATACTATTTTTTCTGTGCAAAGAGGCTGATACTAGTGATGCTGCAGCAGCTTAATACTTTCATTATCTCTTCTACTTCTTTTCAGTTAAGTATTTTTAATCTTCCCCTAGGGCAGTGATGCCAAATCTCTGAGAAAGAGGAAGACCAGTTGCCTAAAATGAAGCCCAAAACTCACTAATTTATCCCAATTTGCCAATGTTGCAATTAAACCTGAAAACGGTTTTAGTTTAAAAAAAAAAACAAAACGCATACATTAACATCTTTTATCTTAAAAGTAAAAGCACAGAATGAGCCCTCCTTCCTGGTAAGCAGTGTCAGCGAGCCGTGGGCATGCCAGGGAGGGAACAAGTCAGTGTCTCCTGTGAGCTTACCAGCAGGCAGGCTGAGAATCAAACGTCCTGTGCCCCCTAGCACCTGGATGGTGTGGAGGACGGCCAGAGTTGGTAGCAACTAAGGTACATAAAGCAACTAAGTGTGTGTATTGTTGGGTTGATTATACTGACCTGGGGCCTGAAGTGTGAGCAGCTCTAGGGAGGATGACAGTATGCAATATAGAAAATATGGAGGGATTTCCTTCTATCTTTGAAGTCCAATATTATTTTCACTGTTTTGCTTTGTTCTGATTAATTGCTTTGTTCTGTTCAAAATTCTGTTTTGATTGGTGATATAGTTTTCTGTTTTTGGTTTCATCTTGCTATACCTGATCAAATGGACAACTACTGAAGATAATGAAGATAATGAGATACACTATGGTAGCTATTACTGTTACCCGGTATGCCGCTCTGAAGTTCTGTAACAATTTCACTGTATTGTCTCAATTGTCTTTGTTCTGTCTTGTTTTGTTGTATTTTACTATCTTGTAAAAAATATAATATATGTGCCATAGGTTGGTCACCACTGCTGTAGGGGAAAGCAGAAATCAAAAAATCATTATTTATTTATTTTTTTATCTACTTCTATATTCTTTTTTCATGATAATGATAGTTTAACTTCCTCTTTTCCTATCTTTGCTCCTTTTATTTCTCTCTCTTTTCTAATTGCTCTGGCTAGTATTTCTAGTACTATATTGAATAGAAGCGGTGATAAGGGACATCCTTGTCTTGTGCCTGATTTCAAGGTAAAGGCTTTCAGCTTTTGGCCATTTAATATGACACTGGCTGTTGGTTTGTCGTAGATGGCCTTTATCATATTGAGGTAAAGACAATCTATTCCAATTCTCTGTAAGGGTCTTATCATGAATGGGTGTTGGATCTTATCAAAAGCTTTTTCTGCAACTATAGAAATGATCATGTGATTCTTACTTTTGGTTCTATTGATATGGTGAGTTACATTTATTGATTTACATAAGTTGAACCATTCCTGCATGCCTGGGATGAATCTCAATTGGTCATGGTTTATAACTTCTTGATGATTTGCTGCATCCTGTTTGCCAATATCTTATTGAGAATTTTTGCATCTGTGTTCATTAGAGAAATTGGCCTGTAGTTCTCTTTTTTGGTTGGGTCTTTCTCAGGTTTTGGAACTAGGGTAATATTTGCTTCCAGGGATGACTTAGGGAGATTTACTTCATTGAACAGTTTGAGGAGTGCCAGCATTAAGTCTTCTTTGTATTTTGGGTAGAATTCTGTGGTGAATGCATTTGGGCCTGGGCTCTTCTTTGTTGGTAAGGACTTTATTACATTTTCAGTTTCATTAATAGAAATCAGGTTATTCAGCAGTTTTACATCTTCTTGATCCAGCTTTGGTGGTTCATACTTTTCTAGAAATCTGTCCATTTCTGCTGTGTTATTGAACCTATGGAAAATGAGATATTATAGTAGCCATTGTTCATTTTCTGTTATTTGGTTCAAAATGCCTTGTAATAATTTCATTCTCTTGAATGCTTTTATTCTACTTTGTTATGTTTGATCTTATTGTTTGTGAAGCTATGCTGAACTATTTCAAAAGAAAGATATTATGGTAGCTGCTGTTGATATCCAATTTTCTTGTTGTGAAGTGCTGTGTTACTTGTATTGTTCTGTTCTGATCTGCGTTGTTATGTCCTCTTTTGTTTTATTCTCTGTAAAATAAAATTTTAAAAAAGTTTATCATTTGCCTTAGTGAGATAAAAACTAAACTATGTATAATCTGTCTTATATATATATTATCTATATATGTCTATGTAACATGTATGTGAATTTGTTAAACTGCTTATCCAATTTAATTTTCCTTTTTATAAGTAAGAGAAAAGAAATTTTTTATTCATGTGAAGTAAGAAATATATTTTGAGTTCTGTATAAATATAACCAACATTTTTAAGGGAATAGTTATTTAGAAGTGAGTATTGGTCAGTTTTTGTCGGTGTTGCCAAAACAACTGAAAAGCCAACTTAATGGATGAAAGGTTTATTTTGGCTGATGCTTTCAGAGCTTTACATCCATGACAGGTGACTTTGACACAGACACATCATCACAACAGAAATGTGTGAAGGAGGGAAACTTCTCAATCCATGGCATCACTGTCGCAGATACCAGGGATAAAAAAAAAAAAAAAAACAATTCCCAAGATCATGCCCCATACTTATCTAGGAACACGTAAAATACTCTGTACTGGTTTCTGAGGCATCTTTCAAGCCAACCAAGTTGGATTATCAAAATTCACTTATTGTAAATTTTGACTCCAAGAAACATCTTCTCAACCCATAATTAATTTTTCAACAGAGATAATAAAAAGGTTATAATTCTGCATAATATGATGCAACTTTCATTCAGACAACTGAAAATGTCCTGATTCCTTCTGTAGTCAGAATAATCTTAGCATTGCTAAAATATCCAAGTGAAAAGTCTCATTTGTGACTCAATAAAACCCTTAGCTGTGCACCTCCATAAAATTCAAAACAACATATTACATGTCCCCATGATCCAATGACTGTGATAAAAATTCCTGTTCTAAAAGAGGACCAAAATCCAGCAGGGTAAACATTAAATCTTGTAGCTATGGATCTTATATTGAGGGCACATATTTGGTAACAAATGACCACTAAAGTGCTTGTGTATCTCTAACCCCAAGGCATTTCGGGTTAAATTTTGCCTCACGCTAAGTTTTAGGACATGGAGAAAAATCTTGATAAATTCTGTGCCGGGGGTAACATGTGTGACCTCTATGCTAATTCCCAGATGTCCTTGATTCCTTCTGAAGCCTCATAAGCATGACTTTTATTGTTCACATTCCTTTCAGTAGTCTGATCTTCTTAGCTGCCACTAGAATTATTGATTAAATCCTGTTTACAACATTCTTGAGCTTTGCTGGTACATGTTTCAAAATATTTCCAGACTCCTCCTAAAAAGCAAGTCTAAAATCTACTGAACCACAGGGATACAACAACAGCAATAGCACCACTTTTATTATAGAGTACCAAATTTCTATGTTGGTCAACCTTGCATCTTAGTGACCAAAATACCTGAGAAAGTCACCTTAACAATTTTCAGATCTCTAAGCTGATGTTGGCTCATCGTTTCATGGGTTTAGGACAAGGTCAGCTGATCCTAAGGTAGAAATATCATGGCAGAACTGTGTACCAGAGAGAAGCTGCTCAGCTTATGGCATCTGGAAAGTAAAGAACAGGGGAAGAGCCCAGAGCATAAAGGGAAAAGGACTAGACATAGACCCCAAGGTCATGTCACCATCCAGGTGCACCCAAAGGTGCACATCACTAATCTTCTGGGTATCTTGGAAGCCAATCAAATTGACTACCGAGAGTAACCATCCCAAATATTTTCAGGTTTACAGAAAAATTGAGTAGATAATAGAGACTTTCCATGTACTATTCAACCCATTCTCAATTTCCTTCTTTAAAAACATCTTCCATTAATATCATATATTTGTTACTATTAGTGAAATAAATATGACACATTTTTATTTATGAAAGATCGTAGTTTACATTAATTGTCACTTTTTGTGTTGCGCTGTATTGTTGCTTTTTGGAAATGTGTGATATCCTTTATCCATATCAACATTATACAAAATTCTCTCATCATTTTGAAAATTTCCCTAGTTCCCTATCTTGACCCTTTTTTTTACCTTCCTTTCAAACCACTAGGAACTAGTTATCTTTTTCATTGTCTCCATATTTTTGCCTTTTCCAAATTCCACAGAGTGGAAGTAACACTGTAGTACAAAAATTGTCAGAATGACTTTCTTCATGTGGCAATATACTTTTGAAGTTCCAGCATATTTTCTGCAATTTAAACATTATGTCTTTTTATTTCTATGTAGTAGTCTAAACAATGGAATACTACGTAGTATAAATTGTCTGCTTCAGCATTGTGATTGGCTCTAGGTTTTGATATTTAAGAAAAAAACATCTATAAATATTTAGGTTCAGAATTTTGTGTAGACATAAATTTTCACTCATTTGGAAAATGCATAGAAGAGTGCTTGCTGGATTGCACCATAATGTCCTACAAAGCAGATATTGGTAATTTATATTCTCACTAGTACCGGCTAAGCATTCCTAGAGCTCACATTTTCACTACTGTGGGGTGTTTTTTTTGTTTGTTTGTTTGTTTTTTTTTTAGATTTTACCCACTCACAGAACTGTGCAGTGACATCTCATTTCAATTTTCAGATCTCTAATGCCATGTGAACTTCTGTGTTGTTTCCACATGATTGGGTTTTTTATAAATTCTTTGTTGATACATCTTTTTAGATAATTGAATTATCTCCTTTTTTATTTTAAAGTAGAAGATCCTTTATATATTTTGAATATATAATATATATCAAATATATGTAAATGTATTTGATCAACAACTATTTTCTTCTATTTCAAAAATTTTTATTCTCTTAACGGTGCTTTATCTTGCCTGTTGATAACCTATATTTAACTACCTTTCTCATCAGAGTTTAACCTAACATCAATTCTCTGTTCAGTTCAAAGAACTGTGTATTTTAAGCTTGTTTAGATTTCAGCTGCTTTTTCCTTATGAGGACTGAAATGCTGATTTCTAAGCACTTTACTGATTGGAGTTAAGTTAAAAGTCAGGTCAACATTTCAGTTTTCTCCAAGCTTCTTGTTAAAAGCAAATTTCTTCATGTTAGGCCATTTGTAATTTATTTCCAAGATGAACTTGTAGAATTAGAAAGAAATATATTATATAGTTCATTACATAATAATTAAAATGTATTAACAAATCTATGTTTAACTAAGATTATGAATATTCACGTACAAGCTAACATGGGCCCACTTGAAAATTTAATATAAATAGTTGCTTTCCCTCAGATTTATTCAGTTCAGTGGCATTTTTATTGAACATGTAGTTCGTGGAACATTGACAGATTCAAAGGAAAATTGCTAGATGTTGCAGAGGGCTCCCACATGCCCACTCCTGGCCGACCCACTCCACACCACTTGCTTCACCTTCGCTCTCCTACTGCCGAGCAGCACGTTCGTTACAGCTGAGGAATCCACACCGAGTCACAGTGTGGGTCACAGTCTGTAGGTCAGCTTAGGGATTTCTCTGCGCTGCACAGTCTATGGATTTTGGGAGGTGAACAATAAGGTACATGCACTGTTACAGTAGCATGTGAAATATAAAAATTTCACTGCTCTAGACATGCTCTGTGCCCCGCATATTTCGTTTTTTCTCTACACTCCTGCGAAATTATTGATCTTTTCATGCCTAGATTTGTATCTTTTCTACAAAGCCACATCTTACCATTACTCCTTAAAATTGGTAAGAAACAGAAACTCTTAGAAAAAGCTATGGAAACCTTTAAATTAAATATAGTATCTCTTGAGTGGGTTTCTGGAACAATAAAAAAATTAGAAGAAACTAGTTAAATCCTAGTGAAGCACAAGTTTTAGTTAATAATGTTCTGATATCAGTTCCTTTGTTGTGACAAATAGTCACTGCAACATCAGCTGCTTCAGGAGAGGGAATTGAGAGATCAGTACAAACTCATTAGTCCAGTTTTCAAATTTTCCTGTAAATACAAATCTAATTTGAAATATTTAGTTTACATATAATTACTTGCTTTATTTTATGTCTTTTGTAGAATTACAGGTTTCACTCAAATGTGCAATATATGAAAATGCTTAATACTTTGTTACCACATTAAATAGGGCAGGTCTTCACTTGTGTGCAAGAATTAAGTCAGGGGTGTGAGTTTCCCATTGTTCATAGGGATTCATCACACCCTCTATGAGTACAGAGTTCTCAGGTCAGTAATCCTGAAAAGCAAGAAAGAATTTTTTGTGGGGTTTCAGGGGGCAGAAATCAAGATGTAATTAGTGCTCTTGTTTGACCTTAGGTTCTTTTAAGCTCACTGGTTAGCGTTTTTAGCCCTAAGGTTGATTTTTACTTTTCTTTGCTTGTAGTCAGATCAACCAAATTCTGCTGATAGAAACTGTTCCCAAACTTCTGCCTTTATAATCCAGTGCCTGCCATTTTCACATCAGTAATGATATGTTCAGTGGCCATCTCTCTTTTATTCCAGGTACTCTTCTATGTGATGAAAATTTCTCTAATTTTCTAATTCTCTAATTTCTCTAATTTTGAGGATTCAGATAATTACAATAAAGTCCAACCTCAGAAGTCTTTCTAGTTTGAGGACAACTGACTAGTGTCCGTGCTGGCTAATTTTGTGTCATACAGGATTAACAATCAGAAATGTTGACATAAAATATTTTATCCTAAACTTTTCCAAATCACTATAAATATTCAAATTATTTTACTTGAATTTATTTTAATTTATTTTATTTATTTGAATATTTATTCAAATAAATATTCATTTATTGCTGGACTGTAAACTTGTTGCATATATAGCACCAAACACTTTTAACACTAAATTACTGCAGATCTATATTGGACCATTTTTGAAAATCATTTTCATATTAAAATATATTTCAGTTATTCAGTCTTTAATTCCCTAATGATAATCATCACCCCATGCAACACACATACATAGTATTAGGAACAATTTTAAACTTTTATACAAAACAAACAAATAAAATTTGTTTCTCTACTCTTTCTAGCTGTGATTATAAGAAATCCACATAAAAGCTAATGAAATCACTTGAGAATTTAATAGAAGTAGCTGATTTCCTCAGTTTCTTACTCTTTTGTTGGTACCATGGCTTGAACTCCTGAAATCAGGGGCTTAGGAAGTGAGGCAAGCACTCTTCCCCTGAGCTCCACCCCCAGCCTTTGTGGTAAACTTTGCCTGGGTTATGGGAGATGCATGAGGCATTGTAAATGGTTAAGTCATTGTCTGATCTCCAAGACGAAAGTCACAACCAACTAAAATGCATATTTTATATAGGTAGCATGAAGTATGATACTTTTGTATTAAACCAGTTAAAATAGCAATACATTTTAATATCCTCCTTACAGTTGTAAATGCAAAGATTTTCTTTTCATTTTTCATTTTTAGTAAATATATTGACCTTAGAATTGGGTAATTCTTATCTCATGACAAATATAAACAATGATGATCACACTAGTAGCACATAACAACCTCTTTGTTAAGAGATGCTGCAGCAGGCTGATTCGTCTCAGCCCTAGGAAAACAGATGAAGCAATTCTTATGATGATAAACGCTATTCAAGGAAATCAGTCACTGAATGCAAAATGAAATGCAGTCCTTTTTATTTAGTGTATGATTTAATCTGAACACATACTTTATTTTGTGTATATCTTTTGGAACTTTTAAAAACAGTAAGAAAAAAAACCATATGAATTGAATATTTATTAAGATTTATGATAAATTTTGCATCTACTTTCTAAATTCTAAAATATTCCTTTAAAAAATAATTTATCTTAATTCTGTTCATTACAAACTACAGCTTAAAGATAACAGTCATTTTCCAACAGGGCTTATCAATGATAAGTAGACATCTCAATAGAAGGCATTTGCAAATAAATGTGTGGTGAAAATTAAAATACATTTACCTTTGACTAAAAGCATAGTAATCTAAATTGAATGAAGCATGCAAACATAACATTTTATAATAAATAAAATCTAAAAATTGAAATAAATAAAGTAGATGGCAATCATTATACTTTCTTAACATATTTATGAACTTCATTAAGTAAAATACACACAAAGCCAGTGTCGACTCTTATGCTCAGCCTGGTGTGGTGGTGCATGTAGTGCCAGCACTTAAAAGGCTGAGGCAGGAGGACTGCTATAAATTCGAAGTCAACCTGTGCAATGAGGTTAGTTCAAGGCCAGTATGAACCACATACTGAGACCCTGTCTGAGAAACAAACAAACAAACACACAAATAGAAAATAAAAAATGAAATCTTGTGGTCGAGCTCAATGAGTTTTGAAAAAGTAAACACATTAAGTAAAACTTATCAACAACAAAAATGGATAACCAGAAACTTAGAATCACTTTCATATTTTGTTTTATATGCTTCCAGTCATAATTCATAGCATATCCACCAGTCTTGATTGTAACATTGTAGACTTTATTGATATTTGGACTTAGTACAAAAAAATTAATTCCACATTCTCTTGTATATGTGATACCTTTCATTCAAAAAGTATGTGAAAATCATGTACATTGTCATCACATTCAAAACTTGTTAACTCTCATTGTCAAAATGCATTGGATTGCTTTAATGTACTGTACTTATAAATCTAATTCCCAATAAATGAATACTTGTATCATTTGCAAATTTTTCTTTTGTCAGTGTGTATTTTCAAAACAGAATAGTGATATTCATTTTGGGAAACTGGTATATCCATGTAAAATATACTGACAATTTTTGATTCTTTTCATCTTTCCTTTACATCCTACCCTTCCTGATCACCTTCCCCAACTTGAAACATGTTTTTCTCTATCTGACGTATTTTACTTAGCGTGGTGGACTCAGGTTTCATTCATTTTCCTGAAGTATACAT
Organism: Hydrochoerus hydrochaeris; assembly: GCA_004027455.1. Taxonomy (NCBI): domain Eukaryota; kingdom Metazoa; phylum Chordata; class Mammalia; order Rodentia; family Hydrochaeridae; genus Hydrochoerus; species Hydrochoerus hydrochaeris. Next base: position 30,782 of record PVLA01009181.1, read on the forward strand.
GGAGCTGCTATGTTTAATTCCTTATCCACCTTTTTAACCAATAGACATTGTACGAATACTTAGAAGGATTGCCAGTTCACAAATCATGCTTTTCTTCTTTGGTATACCCATGAATTCTCCCACATATTTGTAGACTGCAATGATGTACACTTCTATGAGAAATGTATGAAAACTTAATTTTCTAAAGTTCTTGCCTATTATGCTACAAGTTACTGCAACCCTTCTAGTGTGTATATAGTGCTGTGTCATTCTTATTAAATATACATTTAGTTGAACACAAATAAAGGTGAGTGCCTTTTACCATTTTAAAATTGATTTGTCAAGATTAACATACTATAGATACAAGATGAAGTGCTGTCTTTCTTACTTACCTCATTACTGAGACACAATACCTGACACCCATAAGTTGAAGGAGAAAATGTTTCTTTTAGCCACAAGTTTGTAGAGGTTTCAGTCCATAGTCATCTGGCTGAAGGCATGGGAGAGGGGCATAGTGGAAGAAAAACAGTCCATGCCACGACAAAGAGGAACTGGGGGAGTTTGTGACCACCAGTCCAACCTTGCAAATAATATTGAAGAACATTCTATATAGAGAGAAGAAAATCACCAGGGTACCAGGAACAATGGCAGAAAGGCCTTAAAGAAAGGGGCAGGCAGTGGAATGAAGGAAAAAAGTAAATAAACAACAATGACAGAAAAATAGCATAGCAGTGATGAGCCAGAGAAGATTTGCTATATCTCTTATCTTGACTGATTTTATTTGAATCTGGTATGTTTGAGAGTATCAAGTCTGAGAGTAGAGGCAACTACTCTGAAGATGACAATTTTCAATAGGATACCCATTCTGGTTTGATTATTAACTGCTGTTGAAGTCCTATAATGTCTCCAATGTTTAGATTTTTTATTAAAAGTGTAATACAGTGCTAAATTTAATTATACTGTTTGAAAATATAAACAATTTTATTGAAAACAACAAAAGACATCTTAGTAACTACCATAGATCACCTAGTATCTTGGTTTTCATTTCGTGTTTCTCTAGGAATTTGTATTGTTGACTTGCTTTGATTTGTTTCTCCCTCTAATATAGAAAGGCTAGGTATATGTGTAGAGACTTATACATGTGTAGAACTTCTAAGTTGTTTATGAGAATGGATTATAGTTATTATAAAGAAAAAAAGAGAGGAAAAAAGTATTCTAAAGGATATAACTGCATGCATGTTTGAGTGTGTGGGATTGATAACCATGTTGCTAAGTTTTTGTTGGATGGATGAACAAAACTGATTGCAGTCTCACTGTTTGGATGTCCACTTTGTAGGCTTTACTTTTGTAACTTGAACAACTACTTCTAAGAGGAAAATATGTAATTATCAACTAGTGATTTCTTACTGGTTACTATTTTTGTTTTTTTGTTTTGTTTTTGAAATTTTGTTTTATTTCTACCCTCTTTCTGTTTCAATTTTTTTCCTTTAAATAAAAAAAGAAAAAAATAATTATAATAATGAGCATATTGATTTGATCTTAGACACAATAGTCAGACATCTAAAAAAGATTAGACCCATATATTCTAATTATTAATATACATTTGAAGTACACAGATAATTTTATCTTAATGTGGATAATCTAGGTCTCTCCTGACCTAGAGTTTCATAGTTATAGGCCCAAGAAGATAACTGAACTCCTGCTAAGCCTCATGCTTAACTCATTGGAGCTGTTAAACCATATGATCACAGAATAGAAACCGGGAGGCAATGTCTCTGTTCTAAAATAATGTTTTCCAGGTATGTTCTTCATTCCAGCTCTCAGTAATCACTTGTAAAATAGCATTATGTAGAAATCAAGGAAGTACATATACATATATATTTTATTAATATTTAGAGATGGTACTGTAAGGAAGAATTATAAAGATTTTACCAGTTCTAGATTGCTGGTAAATTTGTAGTAACACATTTTGTTGGACAGTGATAGCCTCAATAATAAAATTTAAATGTGAGTATTTCTGTGAGAATTGGATTATATAATATATTTAGTGTGGCTAGAATCATTATATTTTCATCATTAATTTAATGATGTGTAACCTTTCTTCCTCTTTTTTCCTTTGATTCCAGTCTTACTATGTCTGAGCTGTCCATTCTTCACAAATTCTCTCTTTAGTATGCAAGAACAAGAAAGAAAAGCTCACAAAGTTATAGTAGCAAAATTATACAATGTTTTTAAATGTTATTTTTAAGAAAGTAACCCACTATGAAAATATTACTATCTTAATCTTCTTTCTTTTTAGTGCTATATGTATTATTTGTAGAGAAAAAAAAGAGAGGAAAAAAAGTACTCTAAAAGATATAACTGCATGCATGTTTGAGTGTGTGGGATTGAAAACCATGTTGCTAAGTTTTTGTTGGATGGATGAACAAAACTGATTGCAGTCTCACTGTTTGGATGTCCACTTTGTAGGCTTTACTTTTGTAACTTGAACAACTACTTCTAAAAGGAAAATATGTAATTATCAACTAGTGATTCTTTACTGGTTACTGTTGTTTTGTTTTGTTTTTGAAATTTTGTATTATTTCTACCCTCTTTCTGTTTCAAATTTTTTCTTTAAATAAAAAAATAAAAAGAAAAGGATAACAGTCCATTGCAGAGTAGGCAGGAAACAGCAAGGCAGGAAGCCCCGATTCATTCTTTTAGCCTTATATTCCATCTACACTGTAAACCTATTGATCAGTGCCACCCACACCCAGGGTGGGCTTCCCATCACCAATATCAGGAGCAATCACTGGAATAATTCAGTCATCAAATTCCTAGTACACTTTCACACATCTGTCAGCCACATTCACATACCCTAGATGCAGCCACCTCAGAAAAGAACCACCTATAAGAACATGACATTATGGGTGGACATCTAGACAAAGTCATAACAGGTGATTCAAATTAGAAGCTTTTTATTCCAGTATATTATTTGTCTCTTACTACTATTAAGTGTTTTTTTAAAAATTATATTTATTAATTTTAATAAAGTTAATTTCATTGATTTCATTTTTACATTTTTTGTTCTGTGTTTTAAAATGTCTTATCCTATTACATATTTTAAATGTTCAATGTTTCCTTCTAAAACACTTATTGTTTATACTTTCATAGTTATAGCTATATTCTGTCTTAGAGCTAATATCCATGCACACTGTGAAGATTTTTCTTAAAATTATTTGGCATTTTTGTATTTGGATACACAAGTGAAGTAGCACTATTACTGAAATGGCTTTTCCTTTTCACTGAACTTCAAAGGCACAATCATCTTGAAGTATTTATTTCCATGTGTGGGTCAGATTTTGCAAATTATTTTGTGTTATTACTTGAGCTAATTTTGTAGTCTAGAAATAGAGTGTTTCCCTAGCACACTAAAAGTATGCCTCTATTTCCAGTATTGAAAAAAGTTATAAAGTATCCTAGTGTTTTTCATAATTATGTAAACATGTATACATAAAGAAAATTGTTAACACTCATAAAGTTAAAGATCAGCTATTATAACATTTTGATAATTATTTTTCAAATCAGCAAGGCATAAATTTGTGCATGAACACACATGTGTTCCCACCCACACACAGTTCTTAATTATTCCTAAATCATCTCCAAGTACTACAGCCAAAATTATTTCATCACAATTTAATGTTTTCTAAGAATATTGTATTTTCTTCTAATTTTATTTTGTCTTCTTTGACTTGAGAAATATTATCACTTTTTGAATAATTCCTATTCTCAGCTTTTATTTATAATAAAATCTTGATTACAAACTTTAGTTCAATAAAATATTGTATGCCAAAGCTTAAGCATTTGCAAAATCTAAACATCAGAAAACCCAAGCTGGGTTGTATTTAAGGGTGAGAACAGTCTACCTTACTTACACAGAAAATCTTATTCTTACAAAATCTAATTTTTTAACCTTCTCTCCAGTGAAATTTTGGGTTCTTCAGCATAATATTGTTTTGTACATAACAGGAGATTAAATAGAATCTTTCCCCTTTACTCAATAGATTCTGATAAATATTGTCCAGTTATGATAACCAAAGATAGCTCGATTGCACACTGGAGCCTTGAGGAAATGAGGAATTGCTCACATTGAGAATCACTTCTGGTGAATGTGTGCAAATTGATTTGTCTATTGGGTGATGTAATGAGTCTTACACAGTATCCATTTCTAAGGGTCAACTGAAGCTGCAAGTATAAAATTTAAAAAGATATTAGAAGTATCTGGGAGGGAAGGGAGTAAGGTGCACATACATTTCTTCAAAAATTTAAACGATTTACCTGATGAGCTCATCATTTTATGACTATATAATATAAAAATTATTTTGCATCATTACTTGAGCTAGGTTTGTAGTCCAGTAGTAGAGTGTTTTCCTAGCATGCTCAAAATGTGCCTCTATCTCCATCTGGTACTGAAAATTTAACCTAATATAGTAGAACCCAAAAAATATATTGATAATATTTCAGGGTAGATTTTGTGATATTCACACTTATGGAACAAGAATATCCCATATTCTGCCACTTTCTTTGAAAGATTTTTAAATAAAAATGTAGTAAACTTTTGCATCATGGATGGTACATAAAGACTAGTTTATATTGGGGTAAAAGTAAGAAACAGTGAGCAGAGGGGTAGTCAATATACAAACGGGCTGCCTTTCGGCAGCTTGCCTCACTCCCTTTCAACACATTTTATCAAGAACTATTGACAAAATTGAGGATGTGGTGCCAATCATTGTTCCCACAATACCCCTACCAATTGTAGAGGGCTGTCAGTGATGGAGAAGACAGGATTTTTGGCTATGGAATTCGAAGACCAAGGCTGCAAGTCTAGTTGTCACAACATGTGGCACAAGGGGAAACCCTGGCCCTACCTGGACGCCATACTCTCACCATCATCAGTTGATAGAAACATGCTACGAAATGCCAACAGGACCTAGTCGGAACAGATGGAGCCAACTGATCAGCAAAACAGACCATAAACGAAGCTACTTGAATCAATAACCAGACTCCTTGCTTTGGAACAAGGTACTTGTACCAGACCACTCATCTGGATTATTCTAATAGACTCCTGTGTTTTTTCAGGGGTGACAGGGCTGTGTACCGCATTGGGGGGAATAGAACCTAAGCTTCTTATAACTTACACACTGAAGTCCCAGAATCACATATTTAACATATTAAATAAAATAAAAATACACTGACTTACTGAGCTAATTAGTAGGGTTGAGCAGAACACTTGGCCTAAAGTAAGCTCTTTAAACATTTGGAGTCTTCATTCTACTTAGAACTGGAAATTTAAGTGGAGAGCTTTATGGATTTACTTATGCTAAGCTGAGGAATGAGGTTAAAACAGTGAAAACATCTTGGCTTTGCAATTTCTTTCTTTTCTCTTTTTGGGGTTTGCTATATCTCACATAAGAACTTTAGAAATTTCAAGTCAAACTCACAACTGTAATGCAACTCTTACCATGGCTCAGTCAACTGCTGTATTTGAGAGTTCCTGCTGAGTAAATGACTTCTGGTTAGGATTAGCCACATGTAATTTTGGTTACAAACTAATTTTTTTATTAGTTTGGTTACAAACTAATTTTATTATCTATGCTTTGCAAAATTGAATTTTAAACTTGGGATAAATAGTACAGCATTTGTTTTGGTATGTGTGTGTTTATAGGGAAGTGTTGTGTTCCTGTGCATGGTAGCTTTAATGACCATAAACCCGTCCATTATTATTCCATTACCTTAAATAGATTTACAAACTACAGTAATTCCAGTTTCAAAATAGGATAAATATATTTGGTCTTGTTTCAAATGTATTTCCTCTTTTGTTACTATTTTTATAAATATTTTAAAAATTATTTGGTCTTAGTTGTAGATCTTCCACCTGAAAATTTGAGTGTCATTGAAGTTCCTGGGTGAGTATGTCTATAAAGATCGATCTGTATAAGGGAAATTAGTAACTATTTTCCAATACCAACTTATCTTCTGTTTGTTCTGTGGTATTAGTCAGGATTCTCCACAGAAACAGATCACCTATATATCTATGTTATCTATATTTATATCTATATAGACAAGGTTATAAAAGGAAAAGCATTGTGGGATTTGGCTTGTATGACTATGGAAGCCCAAAAGTGCCACACTATGCCAGCTCAAAGCTGAAAACCAGGAAAACCAGTGACATACCACTGCCTGAGACCAATGGTTCAACCTCCAGGGAAGCTCCTGGTGTAAATCTTGAAGTCTGAGGCCTGAGTTCCAGGAACCCTAATATTCTAGGTCAGCAGAAGTGAATGTTCCATCACAAGATCAGAGAGACACAGGATCCACAATTTCTGCATTCTTTTGTGGTTTTTATATTCGAGCTTGGAGTGAATTGGATGGTGCTGGTGCTCATTAAGGAGAGTAAACCTTTGTTGCTTAGCCTATCAACCATGTTAATCTCTTCATAAATAAGCACACTCACTGATAATGCTTTGCTAGTTTTCCAAGTGTCCCTTCGCTCAATTCCATCAACACATAAAATTAACTGTCTTACCTGTCTCCACTCACGGATTGTTGTTTCTTACTAGCTAGAATATATTACCTAATGCAGAAGAATGAGGTTTGTTTACTCTATTGATATATGCACATATATGTTTTATTTCTTTGTTTTTGGCTTTTAGACTTGGCAAAGAGTGTGGATAGTTATCAATTAATTTGGACTGAATCAAAGTTATTTTTTACAGTTCAAACTAATTTTCAAAATGCATTTCTATTATCTTTTAGAAATGTTTTCTTGATCTCGCATGATGCTATTATTTCTCATCATTACATGCCCTTTACATTGCCCACAGTCCTAGTTGTATAACACAGGAAAAAATTCAGAAAATTGTGTAATTAAAAACAAAACTTTCTATTCAACCTCAGGAAGTTAAACTGTAACAAGCTTAAGAGAGGCCGCACCATAACTTCTGCTCTAGATTCTTGACAGACATTAGAACAAATAGCTCTCTAAAATAGGTGGTAGTCATCGCCACAAACAGCTGTAAGACTATGAGAGAACATTGACACTAAAGGATTCACAGTCTAACGTATTTTTAAAAAATATGTTCCTTCACCTAGACCTAACTTTGTACCTTGTGTATGATGCATGCATGAGTATACTAGAAATAACAGCACTGTTTAACTATTTTCCTCTTAAGGAAATATGCATATGTAATACTTTTTAATAAATTTTACATTAATATTACTGAAGTGTAATGTTTAATACAATTAACTGCTTTGATGCCAATGTAGGGAAATACTTTAAATATACTTTCAGCATGCTTTTTCCTTAGTTTATATCAAAATGCATGAGAATTCACTCTTAGTCTTCCTCCAAATGGAAAGGCATACACTTAGCAGTGTCATTTCCTCCAATTACCAGTGTAAGTCATTTAAAAACAGTATATTTTTTAATAGAACTGACTTTTCTTGTTTTGAGCCCTTAAAACACATGCATACTACTGGTGATAAGTAAAGTAAATTGCCAATATTCCCTTCAGCTATTTAATGGAAGCTTTTATTAAAGTTGCCATAGATGGTCTATTTTCTAATTTGGACTTGTCTGATGTAAACAACAAATAGCAAACTTGTAAACACTTAACATTTGTAAGGAACCATGAAAATACATCATTCAGGCAATTATAAAACAGATATTCCAAACTACATTACATTTAACCTTGAGAAAATTCTGTTATAGTCAATAGCATTTTTGCACAAAGAAATAAAATAATTTAAATTAATTAATAATAATTTAAAGAATTTTTTATGATATACTTCTAAAGCCAGTACCAGAGGTCAGATATATTATTTTTATTTGAAAAAATAAAACATTTCAACTATTGTTTTCAATCTATTTGTGCTATTTAAGTATGACCAGCCCTCCTTGACTCATTTGTTTGGCATAATTTTTACATATATTGTACCTGTTTATAACTATTGTATCAGTGTTACATTGAAACATTGATCAGATAATAGTATAGAGATGCTCAAAATTATAAATAGTAAAAAAGATTTGTTTATTCAATGAATGTTATATTTTCCTTAGATTTATCTATCATGAAATGCCTTTATTTTTTTCTTTCTTTTGTTCCTTCTCTTGTTCTTCCTTCTTTCCCACTCTCTCTCCTCCCTACTATTTTATTATGAAGTATCTTTAAATTGGGAACAGAGATACACACTTTAGTTTAGAGGCTAGCAAATTCATCCAGGGACTCATTAAAAAAATAAGGCCCATGTAAAAATCCTCAAATGAGTTTTCTGGACTGAACCAATCCTTAGGAACAAAAATACCCTGATAAACAACAGCCAATAGGTTTTGGTCCCTAATGAACCACATGACTAATTAAATTTCATGTAAAACTGTTCTGTTGTTGAAGTTAATCCTCTTTTAAAGCTCTTTCCTTCTCACCTCTCTCCTCAGGATATAATCCAGTTATCACTGAACCCTGCATGTCCTGCTATTGTACTTTCTCAACTGACACCAAATAAATGCTTTTTATTTAAGTTTGGTCATTCTTTTTGATTTACTTTTACTGGAAAAGTATAGAATTCAGTATGGAAATAATAAATTTTTCAATTTTTATTTTTTTATCATTGTCTATTTGAACATATGATGTTTGCGTCCTCTCTGTGGGGGGCTGATTCATGCACATAACATGTCTTCACTACTTTTCTCCCTTTCTCTCCCTTTTGACTCTCTTCCCTCAATCTGCTTAAGAAAACCAAAATGTGAATAAGAAGCAGTAAGATTTAACATTCTCATTTTTAAGTGCTAACACTGTACTATATATACTAAAAAATAAAAGAAAAATAGTTTTGGTAATTCCTTTTCATTTTTATCTTTCACTCAACCTAGTGAAATTATTGATTTTTAAATTATTTGAAGTTCTCAAATTTAACAAAGAATTGTTTTTTGAAAGGAGATGTGTAGAGAGAACAAGTATGTCAGAGACTTCTCTAAATAAATAGAAAATACAGTTTTTCACTTTGGAGAATACTCTTTCCTAACGCTGCAATGTGAATGCCTACTAAATTTGAGTAATGTAGCATATGATAGTTATTTGGCCAATAGTAATGCCAACTGTTGCCTTTTTTAAATGATATTGCAACCTTTTCCATAAGTGGGAGGTTTTTAAATTAAGTTAAAAACTTGCATAGAAAAAATGGCACAATTTCATTATGCTATCAATGTCTCTTTCTGGATTAATATTGAAATTCTTTGACCTTACGCAACAGTCATTGCTTTTTAAAATTTTTTTTAGCTTTTATTTATTTATTTAAAGAAAAAAAAGAAACAGAAAGAGTGTAGAAATAATACAAAATTTAAAAAGAAAAAACCAGTAAAAAATCACTAGTTGATAATTACATATTTTCTCTTAGAAGTAGTTGTTAAAATTACAAAAGTAAAGCATACAAAGTAGACATTTGAACACTGAGACTGCAATCAGTTCTATTCATCTATCCAATAAAAACTTAGTAGCATGGTTATCATTCCTACACACAAACATACATGTAATTATATCCTTTAGAATACTTTCTTTTTCTCTCTTTTTTATACTAAATATAATCAATTCTCATAAACTGTTTAGAAGTTCTACACATTTATGTCTCTACATGTACACCTAGCCTTTCTATATTAGAGGGAGAAACAAATCAAAACAAGTCAACAATACAAATTCCTAGAGAAACATGAAATGAAAAGGACATATAAAACCACAATACTAGGTGATCTATGGTAATTACTAAGATGTCTCTTGTTGTTTTCAATAAAATTGTCTATATCGTCAAACATAGTATAATTAAACTTAGTAGTACATAGCACTATTAATAAAAAACAAACATTGGAGACATTATGGGACTTTAATGGCAGTTAATAAACCAAATGGGTATCCTATTGAATCTTGTCATCTTCAGAGTAGTTCCCTCTACTCTCAGACTTGATACTCTCAATCATAACAAATTCAAATAAAATCAGTCAAGACAAAACAGAGACCTAGCCAATCTTCTCTGGATCATCTCTGCTATGCTATTTTTCTGCCATTGTTGTTTATTTTCTCCTTCATTCCACTGTCTGCCCCTTTCTTTGAGGCCTTTCTGCCATTGTTCCTGGAATCCTAGTGATTTTCTTCTCTCTTTCTAGAATGTCCTGCAGTATTCTTTGCAGGGTTGGATTGGTGGTCAAAAACTCCCCTAGTTCTTCTTTACCATGGAAATACCTTGTCTCTCCATTAACTTTGAGAGACAGTTTTTCAGGGTACATCAATCTGGGGTGGAGATTATTTTCTTTCAGGGCTAGGAATATTTTGTTCCAAGCTCTTCTTGATTTGATAGTTTGCATCAAGAAGTCTGCTATGATTTTGATGAGTTTTCCTTTATAGGTAATCTGTTTCTTTTCTCTGACTGCATTTAATATTCTGTTCTTGTGATGGATTTCTGTGATCCTGATTATTATATGTCTGGGTGTAGGTCTGTTTTGGTTGTAGCTGGCTGGAGTTCTGTATGCCTCATATATCTGAACATCACTTCTGTTTCCTATGCTTAGGAAGTTTTCCTTAATTATTTCTGTGAATATCCTGTTTATTTCATTTGTATTTGCCCCTGCTTCTTTGTTCACATTTTTTATTCTTAAGTTATAAATCCTCTTGTTGTCTTCTAGCCTTTGTATTGTTACTTCCTGGTTCCTTGTTATTTTTAAGAGATCCTTTCATGATCATACATTGCAAATCTATCTTCAAATTTTGAAAGTCTGCCTTCAGTTTCTGTTAAGTTTTGCCAGCTTTCAATGGAGTTTTTAGTTTCTTGATAGTCTCTTTGGATCTGTTTCATGTATTCTAGATCTTGTTTATATTCTTCATTAAAGGCTTCTCTCCTTTCTCTGGGTTCCTCCATTCTTCCATTTGTGTCTTCTTGAGGAGTACCCCACATTGCTTTTATTAATTTTCTTACATCTTACTTCACCTGAGTTAGAATTTCAGATTTAAATTCATCGATGAGGTCATGGAAGTATGAGGCTGTGTCTGATATTGCATGTTTGCTGCCCTCAATCTCCTCTGTATTTACCTCTCCTGGGCTTATTTTCCATGGGTCAGCATTTGGAGGCTTTTTGTTGTTTCTCTGTCTTGTCATGTTTCTGGTTTCTTTCAGACAGGTGAATGGTGGCGGTCTCAGGACCTTTTTGTATTGCTTACAGTTTTTCTGCAGCATACTGGCTAGGGGATTGCTACTCTCTCCAGTTTGCTGTTAATCTGTGAGGTGCACACAGGGGTGATGTGGGCCAGCCCTACCCCTCTAAGCCAGTAAACCAGTTAGAGTCTTCAGCACGTTAGTGTGTGCCCTGCAGATGTCACAGGTTAAGGACAGTGTCATCCCTGCCTTTTGGGTCCTGACCAGGGGCATGACACAGCTGAAGCAGATCCCACCAATTGTCTTTAGGCCACGAGCTGAAGACTGATGCTGCCTCAGTTGTCAACACAAGCCTGTCCTGCCCAAATCCAATATGTGGTCTAGCCAGTCATCTCACTCTGGGTAATCCAGTTCCCAACACTCACCAAAGCATGTGCAGCTCGGTTCACCATTTGCACTCCCTGTTGCTGCACCTCTGCCAGCAAAGGGTCTCAAGCTCACCTACCCCCACTCTCAGCAGCTTGATTGTGAGTCACCAGACTCTAAGATGCGCCCAGTACAGTGATGGGAGTGTGGCCAGCTCCAGCCCTCCATCCACACTTCTTTTTTAAATTTTTTTTTCTTTTTCCTCAATTTCTTCTGGGTCATGAGAACTCTTCTCCTTTCATCTGGTCTTCTCCATGGTGTTAGATTCTAACATCTGAGTTGTTTTTCTCAGAGAGGCTCTCTATCTTGCTGCCTATCAATTGACCATCTTGGATCTCCATTGCTTTTTTGAAACTGGAGAAGAGAAAGTTCAAATCCTGGCATAGTGTTTGTTGTGCAATATTCAAAACAGTTTCAATAATCGAATCACTCAATATTTATGCATTGTTCTTGATTTACAGATGACTTTCTGGAGCAGAGTACAAGAATTGCTTCAGTTTGTTATAGCTCAATATCATGTCTATAGCCATGTGTTTAGCTATAACAACTTATTTATGGAAAAATTAGAAAACTCTTACAAAGATACTATATCAATATTTGTGGGTATGGTATTGCAGGACAAGTTTGAAGGGCAGAGGTGGGAGTTAGACATTAAGCACAAACCACACAAACACATGGAAATTAAATAATACACTCTTGACCAATCAGTGGGTCACAAAGGAAATTAAAAAAGAAATTAAACAATATCTACAAGCAAACGAAAATACAAATACAGCTTACCAGAACCTGTGGGATGCAATGAAAGCAGTCCTCAGAGGAAAATTTATTGCACTGAGTTCCCACATTAGGAAAACAAAACAAACACAAATAAGCAACCTGATATTACACCTGAAACATCTAGAAAAAGAAGAGCAAGTCAAGCCCAAAGCCAAAAGAAGGGAGGAAATTATAAAGATCAGAGCAGAAATCAATGCAATAGAAACTAAGAAAACAATTCAAAGAATCAATGAATCAAAGAGTTGGTTCTTTGAAAGAATAAATAAAATTGACAAGCCCCTAGACAACCTCATTAAAAAAGGAAAGAAAAGACTCAAATTCATGCAATACAGAATGAAAAAGGTGAAATCACTACCAACCCTGTGGAAATACAGAAGATCATCAACAACTATTTCGAAAACCTCTATTCTCATAGGTTCAATAGCACAGAAATGGACAGATTCCTAGAAACATGCGAACCACCAAAGTTGGATCAAGAAGATGTAAAACTGCTGAATAACCCAATTTCTATGAATGAAATTGAAAATGTAATCAAGTCTCTACCAACAAAGAAGAGCCCAGGCCCAGACGGAATCACTGCAGAATTCTACAAGAAAAACAAAGAAGACTTAATGCCAACACTCCTCAAACTCTTCAATGAAATTGAAAGGGAAGCAATTTTCCCTAAATCATTCCTGAAAGCAAATATCACTCTAGTACCAAAACCTGAGAAAGACCCAACTAAAAAAAAGAACTATAAGCCAATCTCCCTAATGAACACAGATGCAAAATTTCTCAATAAAATATTGGCAAACAGGATGCAGCAAATCATCAAGAAGATTATATACCATGACCAAGTGGGATTCATCCCAGGCATGCGGGGATGGTTCAACATATATTAATCAATAAATATAATCCACCATATCAACAGAGCCAAAAGCAAGAATCACATGATCATTTCTATAGATGCAGGAAAAGCTTTTGATAAGAACCAACACCCATTCATGACAAGAACCTTACAGAGAATTGGAATACCTGGTCTTTACCTCAATATGATAAAGGCCATCTATGACAAACCAACAGCCAGTGTCATATTAAATGGCCAAAAATTTACCTTACCTTAAAATCAGGCACAAGACAAGGATGTCCATTATCACTGCTCCTATTCAATATAGTACTGGAAATACTAGCCAGAGCAACTAGACAAGAGAGAAATAAAAGGAGTAAAGATAGGAAAAGAGGAAGTTAAACTATCAATATTTGCAGATGACATGATACTCTACATAGAAGACCCCCAAACCTCCATGGAAAGACTCCTAGACATAATAAATAAATTCAGCCATGTATCTGGATACAAAGTAAATACTCAAAAATCAATAACATTCTTATACACTAACAACAAAATCACCAAGAAAGAAATAAGGGAAGCCACACCCTTCACACTAGCATCCAAAAAAATTAAATACTTAGAAATTAATCTAACAAAAGATGTAAAAGAGTTGTACAAGGAAAATTATAATACCCTGAAAAAAGAAATTGAAGAGGACCTTAGAAAATGGAAAGACATCCCTTGTTCATGGATAGGAAGAATAAATATTGTAAAAATGGCAATTCTCCCAAAATTGTTATACACATTCAATGCAATCCCAATGAAAATACCACTAGCATACCTCATAGATCTAGAGAAATCACTCCTAAAATTCATCTAGGGGAGACCTAGAATAGAAAAGCTAAGTCTAAGCAACAAAGGCAAGGCAGGAGGCATCACATTCCCTTACTTAAAGTTATACTACAAAGCTACTGTAATAAAATCAACATGGTATTGGAATAAAAACAGATCTGAAAATCAATGGAATAGACTAGAAGATACAACCACAACTACAAACACACTCAACCACCTTATCTTTGATAAAGGAGACAAAGACATTCACTGGAAGAACAATAGTCTCTTTAATAAATGGTGCTGGAAAAATTGGCTATCCATATGCAAAAACTAAAATTAGACCCATGCCTATCACCATGTACTAAACTAAAATCCAAATGGATCAAAGATCTAAATATTAAAACAGAAGCACTAAATCTGTTGGAAAATAAAGTAGGTAAAAATCTTGAAGACATAGAGGTAAGTAGAGAATTCATGAACAAGAATCAAACTGCATGAGAAATACTTCCCAGAATCAATAACTGGGATCATATCTTATTAAAGAGTTTCTGCACAGCTAAAGAAATATCCAGCAGAGTGAAAAGAAAACCTACAAACAGGGAAAAAATCTTATTGAACTGTTCCTCAGACAAAGGACTTCTGTCTAGAACTTATAAAGAATTAAAAAAAATCAGACCCCTGAAATTCAAAGACCCAGTCCCAAAATGGGCATCTGAGATGAATACACAGTTCTCAGATGAAGAAATATGAATGGCAAATAAATTCATGAAAAAATGTTCATCATCATTGGTCATTAAAGAAATGCAGATTAAAACCACATTGAGATACCATCTCACTCTATAAAGAATGGCCAGGGTCAAGAAAACTACCAACAACAAATGCTGGAGAGGCTGTGGGGGAAAAGGAACTCTTCTGCACTGGTGGTGGGAGTGTAGACTGGTGCAACCACTGTGGAGGTCAATCTGGAGATTCCTCAAAAAGCTGGGATGGAGGTCCCATTTGACCCAGCTATTCCACTCTTAGGCATATTCCCAGAAGATCTTAAAACATCTTACCACTGTGATATATGTGCACCCATGTTTATAGTGGCACAATTTGTAAAAGCCAGATCTTGGAAACCACCTAAGTGCCCATCAACCGAGGAATGGTTAAAAAAATGGTGGTACTTTTATACAATGGAGTACTACTCAGCTATAAAGAATGATCACATTGAGATATTTATAAATAAATGCATGCATCTTTAAGTTATACTCATAAGTGAAATAAATCAAGCTCACATGTATAACTACCATATAGTCTCCCTAGTGTAAGAAATGGTAAGAGTACAGAAGATTTTATGGAAATCATGGTCCACCACTATACTGCTTTGATATCTTATGTCTTCATTCATTGGTTCAAATGGTTTTATTCTGTTTTGTTTGATCTTAACATATGTGATCATATGAATAGTTACTTTGAAGACAAGACAATATGGTAGCCAGTGTTGATTTAATATCATCTTGCTCTGAAATCCTACCATGCTTTTGTTTTTCTATTACCATTGGTTCTATCACGTTGTGTGTTAATTGGATTTTAATATGTATGATAGTAAAAACAAAATTTTTATGGAAAATGAGATAATATAACAGCCATTGTTCATCTTTGGTTATTTGGTTCAGAATGTCTTGGAATACTTCCATTCTCTTGAGTTGTTTTATTCTACTTTGTTATGTTTGACACTATTGTGTGTAAAGCTAAGCTCAAGTATTTCAAAGAAAGAGACATTATGACAGCTACTGTTAATATCCAATTGTCTTGTTGTGAAGTGCTGTGTTGCTTACATGGTTCTTTCCTGATCTGCTTAGATCTGTCCTCTTTTGTTTTATTCTCTTTAAAATAAAAAAAGGACATTAAGCACAACTCTGCAGGTTAAAGGGTTTTATTTCATCATATAGCTGTCATTGTGCAGGATCACAGGTAAATTTCCATATATCAAAGTTTGCTCGAGTTTGAAAATTAAAAATAACAGTTAAAATTTTTTCACAACTGACAAAGCATATTTGAGGAGAGAAATATTTTAGATCTAATTTGTTTCTTTTGAACTTCCAATATGGAATATTGATCTGTATACATACATAATTAATATGCTATTTTTCAAATAAGATGAAATATAACCTATTTCATTTGATTAACATGGTTAAATTATTCTTTGAAGGATGGACATCATGCTTTAGTTATACTTTCTTTTTCTTTTTTCATTTGCATAAATACTCTATGACTAGATGGGCATACATTTAGACATAATTTATGTCAGCAAAAAATCATAATGAAGGTGTCTTAGCATTTAATAGTCTAAGTGACTACATTGTCATTCTGTGCCCATAACTGTCCAATAAATTGCCATATTTAGAAATACAAAGAGATAAAGTATTCAACTCTGTTGGCATCTTCACAGACATTTCACTTCTTTTTGGCAGATTCATTGCCTCTTTGTCAATTCACAATGAAGCTGATTCAAGAACCTTTAATTATACAATATTTTCATATCTAATGAAATAGAAATACTACAATAGCATCAAAAAACATACTGCAATGCTTTTGATATCTAAAGATTGCATAAAAAGCCATGGTAGAATAAAATACTCTTTGGAACGTATCTGTAATATAAGAATATAAATGTTCCAACTTACTAATCATGCATATGGACCTCCCACTTGGAGAACAAATGTATTAGCCATTAATTGTTTTACCAATAGTAGTTCATAGTTCCAGAGATCTGATTTTCAAAGTCTACCAGTTAGAGAGGGGAGTTTATCACTATAGTTACTGGTATTTTTCACTGGTCCATATAGAATAGTTTTATAAATTATGGTTTAGCTTTTAACTATTGTCCCACATAGACATGTTTGTTCAGTCAAGAGTGTGTTGCAAAATAAGTTTCTATTATCATCATCCATTGAAAAATAATGTTCTTTTGAAGGAAGTGAGTTTGCATTGATTCTGAAAGTCTATTGGGCATGTGCTCCTGTCTCAGGTTCTACTAGTTTATTTTTTGGAGAGGACAGAAGTTTTGCTCAATTTTTTGTGAAATATTCTTCAATAAGTTTAAACAAAAGCTTCTTTCACAGTCTTGATTTCAAGGTTCATATAAAGCCACATACTTGAGCAAATTCAGCTTCAATAGTAAAATTCACAATGATGGGCTTCAACTTAGCGTTTTCTTCATTTAGCAAGTTTTACTTGAGCGCATTGCTTGGTCCAAAGAGGGAATGAATGAATGTTTATATTCTTTACAGTAAAAAATTTAATATCGATATTTCTCATATGAATATATTGTTAGTAATACACATTTTGATGTAGGTTATCCAGTGTGAAGCTAGGGATTTTGCATTTCATGGAGATTCTCAAGGTGTTTTGCTGAGCTTTCATTGTGTACGACTGTTCTGAGTGATATTAGATTCCATCTGAGAACACAACAGTTTGAGGAGATTAATGTGTCTACAATGTGGTGTGGTTTATTACACAAGTGAGAATTACATTATGAACACATCAAAAATTGTGAATTCAGATCCTTATGGGGATTTGGAGAAGGTTTAGTTGTGAGTGTAACATTTAAGTTGAACCTGAAAAGGTGTGTAGTATTTTGTTAAGTGACTTAGTAGAGAAAACATGCTGTCATGTCTGGCAAAAGTGATATTAGGATGCAGAAAGACTCAAGAAAATGTCTAAGATATTATGATATGCAGTGAGCCAGGAACACAAGCATTTACATGGGAATTTGTGAGTAACAAAATATTGGGGAAACAGGTTGGTGTAGATTGTGCAAGAGACCTTATTATTTTATAATTTGCATAAACATAAGAGGCTTGTACATTGTAGAGTAAAATTATTGCTCTCATTTTAAGAGAGTAATTCTGAAATCCACTCCTAGGATCCATTATAGAAGAAAGTCTGGCTACAGTGAAACGACATGGATGATTCTTCAAACAGATCAAATTCAGGGAGATAATACTCTATGTTAAGTCAAGGATGTGAAAGACAGCAAAGAGTTGCCAAAGTTAAGAGATATCACCAGGTTTTACTAATAAGAACTGGCAATTGATGCATAGTAAGAAACAGAGAGAGCAATAAATTATTATAGGAAAATTTCCATTTTAGGAATCAGAATGAAATGATGGCAGCATCAAAATTAACCACATTTCAAATGTTTTGTTCTCATTAAAATACATCTATGATAACACTTGAATTCAGTAACTTTTTATTTCTAGTAACATTTAATAGGTCTTCATTTGACATACTACAGATATATTTTATTTTATTTTTTAAGATCTTAGTGATACTTTCATATTTAAAATAAAATATGGTTTCTATATGCTTCAGAATATCAAACATTTTCTATAATGTGATAATGTATCTGTTGTCTTATTTTACATGTTACTGGCCCATAACTTTTTCTTCATCCCCTTGTCATTTTATTTTCACTAGAAAAAGAAAAAAATAAAATTTGCTATTTTATTTGACTCTTAACTACCTGTTCAGCAAAACAAATGAAAATATTTTCAGAAAATTTAGATACACATTATGTTACATAGAGGATAAGAAGCTTATGTTTTTATAGACAATAAGCAAGATTAAATAGACTAAATAAAATTTAAAGTCATATCTCTGCTACACTTTTCAGTTTTTACATTTTGAGAGGAAAACAATTTATAACTCTTCATTATGTATTTTATGAACTCAGCTGTAGTTTATTGGAATGTTAAAGGCAAATGTTTTCGCCAAAATGAGGATAAATATAAAACGTGCTTTTCAGTGCTATCTTGCAATATTTACAATAATTAACAGCATGAATGTTGGAAACTTGAGCATATAATAGTAATTTGTCATTTTTATCCAAGTTCATTGACATTGTCAAGGCATATTTAACTCGGCATGAGAATTTAAATTTCATACTTGGTGATTTCTTGAAGCATTCTTCTCACCCCAAGGTATCAGCTAAAAATTTCCTTTTGATTTCTTTCAATAAATTACCCTCTATTCATTTCTCATGGCTTCATTAGAATGTTCAGATGCAAATAATCAAAACACCACCTGTTTTCAAACTGTTTCTATAAAAGTGAACTTCAGATTCATAATTTGAAAAACGGCTGAAGAAATTCTCATGCATACATCATCTGTGGTCAGTAAGGGTATTTAGTCAGAGGCCTACGTGGTATAACATGAACTGTTTTATCGGTGAGTATAAATTGGCTGTGTTGCATAAGACTATTTTTATCCCTGTGGAAAAATAAAACATGGGATAATAGCATGTGAAACCTAACAAAAGATAAATGAAACCGTTTAAAAGTAGGAAACATATGTTCCTATCAGTTTTACTCTAGCTTGTATGGAAACATTCCCTTAAACCATATACATACTGCACGGTACTATAATTGTCTCTAACCCAAACAAGAGCTCCTTGGTACACCTGTGATTTAAAATTTATTCTTTAATTAGTGCATAATTGTGTCTTGATCTTGCATATTGTCTCTTTTTCTCTCTCTCTGTCTTTCTCCCCCTCTTTCTTCTTCTTCTTTTCTTTCTTTCTTTCTTTCTTTCTTTCTTTCTTTCTTTCTTTCTTTCTTTCTTTTTTCTTTCTTTCTTCTTTCTTTCTTTCTTTCTTTCTTTCTTTCTTTCTTTCTTTCTTTCTTTTCTTTCTTGTTTTTTTCTGTGCTAGGGATAAAAACCAATACCTGTGTGTCCTAAGCACATGATCTACCAGAGAATGACCTCCCAGTTTCCACTGTTTTCTCAGTGTTCAGGATGCCAAAACTACTTAGTATTTCAGTAAAATTGTTCTGCTTAGTTCTGTTTGCTGCAATCATTTCAGTAGGTA
Organism: Hydrochoerus hydrochaeris; assembly: GCA_004027455.1. Lineage (NCBI taxonomy): Eukaryota > Metazoa > Chordata > Mammalia > Rodentia > Hydrochaeridae > Hydrochoerus > Hydrochoerus hydrochaeris. Next base: position 50,635 of record PVLA01009181.1, read on the forward strand.
TTATAATATCCATGCTGTCATTTACATTGTCCAGAGAAGTAAATTATACTTTAGTTAGTTGTTGTTTTGTCCTATCAAGGTTCACAGCACAGAAAAGCTAGCGATAAACCCTGAATCATGTCTTTTTACTGTATTATGTTGTTCCATTCTCTTATATTCATATTTTAAGAATATTATCAATTTATATCTTGTTTTTTTCCAATGTGACTCTTATTGTCAGGGTTTGCAAGGGAATAGTTTTAAAACAGGACACATAATTTGTAGAATTTTTTAATAATTTTCTCCCAAAAAGTCAAATGAAGGAGAGCACAAGAGACCTGTCCATGCACTACAGAATCCAGGTGAGGGCTTAGATCCCACAGCAATATCCTGCATGAGTCCAGCTGAAGGCCGAGAGTCTAAGACGATGTCCTCCATGCATCTGGCTGGAGGTGTAGAGACCACGACAATGCCTCATGCAAGTCTATATCAAAGATCTGCACTGGAAAAGCCCAAGGACCAGTAGTGGAAGCTGTAAAATCTGTGCCAGGGGGGTGAAGGATCTGTGACAGGAGGCTGAGGGAGCCAGGAAACAAAGCTTATGGCAGGTACCAGAGCTCCCCCGAAAAGAGCCTCAGAGAATTCTCAGTGACAGCAAGGACCTAAGATCCTCTAAGGACAGGAACAGCTGAGCTCATATCAGGAAAAGCAATGGGACAAACTTCTCCAGGAGAATCAACAGTGCACCACCTTCCTCTCCGGTTCTCCTTTAATGCTGTTGGCAACAATCCTCAGGTGGCCTTCCACACCCAGCACCAGGCTGACTTAGTTCAGCTGGGTGTCACAAATTGACCCTTAGTTAATCCTCCTCAGTGGCTCTTGGGACCTATTTCTTTTTCTTTGTTTCCTATATCATAGTATTACAAGAAGCTAACAGATAAAAATTAATATATAGTCTGAGAGAGACTGAGCTTTCAAGAAAGGCAGCAACAAAATAAAGACTTCAGAATTATGGCTGGAGGCATCTCTGAAGAAGACCAGGCCACCCTCAAGATAAAGATGCAGTGGCCAGGTCTACCTGGCTTCCAAAGGGATAAGCAGTAATTTGAAATTATACCATAATTAACAACGTCTAGTCCAGGAACTCCAGACAGGCAATCATCATACAAGTGGGTGACGGAGCATCTGGACCCATCTCTCCCTCAAAATGCCTTTGTTCTTTCCAAGTGCCCTTGTGCTGCAGGACTCACTTCTCTACGGGGTCAACACCAGCTAAGTAGCTACAGGTTAAGTTAAGGAAACTTACAGGCTGACACAGTTTAACCCAGGTTTCACCTACATTGTAACTTTGCTGTATAAATTACCTGGACAAAGGGTTTTAGTGGCAGCCCACTTTTGGATCCCTCCTGTCTCTCAGGAGCTATCGTTCAGTAAACCTTTGTAGCTTAACCTCCATTACTCTTTAGAACTCATTCTCCAATTTCAGGGAAACTGAATTCAGCACAGCTGAAATCTAGAAGTTGGGAACTATATTTCACCTATACCAATAATCTAGAGTCCAGTGTCCTAACAGGTTACGTTTTGTTTCCATAGCTCCTATCAGCTAGTCTACGTCTTCTTACCTTTGTCTAATCTTCTTTTCAGCTTTTGATACAAGCTAATGTTATGGGTTAGGAACTAAAGTAAAGGTATTTAAACATCATAAAAGGAATATCTTGAATAGGGCTTCAATTTAGGAATCTGTTCAAAGCTGAACCTGAATACATGGAAATATATATAATTTATATAGGAATTCAACATCTAATATAATATGCTAAAGTTTATTTTAATATTTGAGAAGTAACCAATGTCCCAAGGCAAATTTCTGGTCAAGTTTGTGATATATTTAGACAAGAAACAGTAGTTAGGTTATCTTTCTTTTGCCATACAAAAACACATTTTTATGTGTTTTTACTTAAATTTTATCACATGAAGATACAGTTGTGTCCAGGGGTTTATATCAGCCACTCCTCTATTGAAATGCTCAGCTAACTAAAATTATAAAACTCAGTACCAGTCAAAAATAAAAGACACCAAATTTGTGATAAAATAGTACAATTCATTTGAAGAAGAGGATGAGGGGAGAAACAGAAGTCAGGCAGCTACTCAGCAGAGTAGGGAGCATCAGAAAGGCAAATACGAACAGGATTTTGTTCTCTGCTTCTTTTGATTAAGAACGGTATCCCCAGCCCACGTCGGCAACTGCAATTTTTAACTGTCTTATTGGCTCCCTAGCTGGCTGCAACCCAGCCAGCTGGAGAACTTTGTCTACATTCTTTTGGCCCTTTGATCTTTTCCTGCCTTTTGGCGATGGATACCTGTAGGAGGGGAGGCTCATAGAAGGTCAAATTAGACTGAGAAATGGCGGGAAAGCATATGTCTAGTGCAGTAATCCACTGACCTTAGAGTGACAACGCATACCGGTGTGAATGTGGAAGGAGGTGTCTTTTGGTATGGGGTACTAAGTAAGAGTTTTTAGGTGGCTGCACCTTGTTCCTTTACATTTTATTGGGGTGGGGGAGTGGGAGGGATTGGTCACCCTGGCTGCTCATGTTTCAGGTTACATTCCCATATTTTGCCTGTCAACTGTTTCTAACAATTTTATTATTTATTTATTTATTTATTTATTTATTTATTTATTTATTTTTGTATCAAGGATCAAACTCACAACCTGTGCTTGTCAAGTAAGCACTGTGCTAGTGAGTAATATCATTGGTCCTGGAAAAATGATTCTTATCTCTTTTTCTGTAGCTTTTTTATCCTTCTTCTTGTGTACTTTTGCATCTCAAATGTTGGTTCAACCACTTGAATTAGCTCTTAACCAGGATGAGCTCTGTTATTTTTTTAATATGACTCTATCATTAGGCCTACTTGATCACCTATTCATTAAAAACTAAACTGAACAACTTATATAGTGCTATTTAATTGATTTCTTTTGCATTGATAAACTTGAAAAAACAAGGCTCATTCTAAAATGAATCTTGAAATGTAAGTAATCAGAAAAGCTTTTTGCAATGCCAATGTTAGTATGATTTATACTTCTAAAATTAGACCCAGGGGAATAAATCTACATATACCTATCAGGAAGGTCATATTATAAGAATAAGCACAGGGACCCATATCATATATTTCATTCTGTTTTGTACTGTTTACTGATATGGAAAGAAAGTTTGCAGGTTAACGCCAACTCTTAAAAAAAGAGAACTAATTTTCTTTATTTTTAAGTTGTTTATGCCTACTCTAAAATATTTAGAAAATACAAGGAAAAATGTAGCCCATCAGATAATGGACCAAGTTTGACTGTTTTTTTTTCCCAGAATTTAATACCTGCACTAGGTGTGTAACCCTGCTTTTCTCATAAACTTTGTCAAGAAATTTTAATTTTATGTGCCCAAGGACACTGTTAACTAGAGAGAAAAATGTTGCTTACAAGTCTTAGGCTGTAATGTATTGATTAAAAAATTCTCTTCGAGTTTTATTTATTTTTAATTAAACTGTTTCCCTACCCTAAAAAAACCCTTCAAAATCTAATTATTGAATTTTAGAAATTCTTTTTTTCATAAAAAACTAAAAAAAAAAAAACTCCATACAAAAATTTTTAATTCAGACACCTTCTGTACATTTCTTCATTATGATCAATGTTAAAATACAAATAAAAGTTTATGGCAGTCCCTAATAGTGCAGCTAAGAAATGTGAGCATTCATGCTCATGCTTTTGTATCACAAAATTTCTTTATAATTACAGAAAGAACGTCTTGCTTTTGATATTAATTATTAATCCTTTTTATATCAATAAAATGCATAGATTAGCATTTTAAGTAAAACAGGATTTGTCCAGTCTTAGAGTTTCTCCTCCAAAAGATTAACTACAGAAGGAAAGATAGCCACTTAACAGTGGAGGAAGAACCTTAGACCCTAAGCCAGCACCTTAATTGAGACATCAAAGCTAACATCGCTACTAGTAAGGAATAAGCTGCTATCATGCACCGCCTTCTACACGTTGGGGACACAGACATCACTGTTGGGGTACTCTGCTGTACGAACCCTGAGAAAAATTAGGGCCCTTGACATTGTGAGAATCAAAAGCCTTTCACCACTGAAAATCCACTACAAACAAATTAGACCAAAGACCAGGATAGCAAGAGCAAGAAATTTTTCTTTCTTAGTCTTTAAGAACAGCCTAACAGATAGGCTGATGTCACAGAGTGGTTACAAAGAGTAATTTAAAACCTAGCAAACAGTTCTCTTCCCCTTGTCCTCACTGTCCCTGTGATAGGGAGGGGGACCAATGTGCCGCATGGGCTCCCACACCTTTACTTCCTTTGTAAATAGTGTGTGGGTTTTAAAAGCAAATGATGAAATTACAGGAGGTAACTGCCTAACTGCCTGTTCTCTTTTCTTTTTTTGTCAAAGCAGAGTAAATATCATGCTCAATCAAATATCTACTCCTTCACTCTTTGTTTAAAGATAATTTTAAGAGCATTACCTCTGTCATGTCCTCAGGAAAGTAGTTTTTCAGAGTTGAATATCTAATTCTGAAAACAGATCACTTTAAATTTTTGTTCCTTAAAATTTCCTTCTTTTTTCTTTTATTGTAATTTATTCCAAGACTGATTCATGTCTGTTACTGTTCAGCTTGCTCTAAAACTTGCTGGGGATGTTTCATAATTTGGTTCAGACTCAGACAATGAGAAGTGGTTTCGTTGATAGGGCATGGGTGCCAGTTTGGTTGGACCTGTGTCAGTTAACTGGTAAGATGGGGGATGATGCAATGTCACCCTGGGGTTAGAATTCTTGATGCTATTATTAGCAGGATTAGCTATATCCCCTCCCATTTTCTAAAACCATTTTTTTAGGCAATCTGTAAATGGATCATCTATCCCAAAGTTTCCTGCTAAGTCACTGGCTAGAGTTGTGAGTCCTTGTGGGGATTTGGTTATAGTCCCACCTGGAGCTATGGTTTAGGAAAAAGGTGCAACATTCTCCTCCTCGCATAGTGTAACTCATCCTTTTTCAGCTACAATCATGTCCAGAGCAATCCTATTCGCCCAAGCTATTTAACTCTTAGTTTCATTGGGTGGGTACTTCTTGTAGGGGGTTCCAGGTGTAACTGATAATCTCTTCTGATTATAATAAATGTAACTAATCCAATGTGTATTTTTACTAATTATAGACCAATTAAAGTAAACTGACTCAGATTCTGATTTCTTGCCTTGAATTTCACAGGACTTCTCCTTTCAACTCCACCTCATTTTAGAGTTGCAGAAGCCTAGCACTCACCTTTCTTTTTTGGGGGAGGGGAGAGAGCAAAGTATAATTAAATGGTAACAGTTATTACTTCTGAACAACTCCAATTACAATGATTTCCATTTTGTGTAACACACTTTTCACTATTTTCCAAAATGAACAAGGTGCTAGCTGCCAACACTTGCACATATTCTGACCAAGTGCTAAATATGAGGTCAAGCAGTTTTGAAATGAATGTTACAGGACACTTTCCCCTCCTCATATATGAGTTATATCTTTTTTTAAATTTTATTTTATAGAGAATAAAACACAAGAGGACAGAATAAAGCAGATCAGATCAGAACAAAACAATGCAAGCAACACAGAACTTCACAAAAAGACAATTAGATATCAGCAGTAGCTACCATAATGTTTCTGCTTTTGAAATACTTGAACATAGCTTCACACTCAATAACATCAAACATAACAAAATAGAATAAAAACATTCAAGAGAATGAAAGTATTACAAGCATCCTGAACCAAATAGCAGAAGATGAACAATGGCTACTATACTATCTCATTTTCCATAAAAAAATTGTTTATACTATCATACATATTGAAATCCAACAACACAACACATGATAGAACCAATGATAGGACTTCAAAGCCAATGATATTAAATCAGCAACGGCTACAATAATGTCTTGTTTTCTTCAAAGTATCTGTTCATGCCATCACACATAATAAGGTCAAACAAAACAGAATACAACTATTCCAACCAATCAGTGAAAACATTACAAGACTTCAAAGCAATATAATGGGGATCCATTATTACCATAGAATCTTATGTACTCTTACCTTTTCTTACACTAGGGAGACTATGTGGTATTTATACATGTGAGTTTGATATATTTCACTTATGAGTATAGTCTCAAGTTGCATCCATTTATTTATAAATATCTCAATGTGATCATTATTTATAGCTGAGTAGTATTCCACTGTATAAAAGTACCACAATTTTTTTTATCCATTCCTCGGTTGATGGGCACTTAGGTTGTTTCTGAGATCTGGCTATTACATATTGTGCCACTATAAAAACAGGTGCACATATATCACTGTGGCATGATGTTTTCAGTTTTTCTGGGAATATGCCTAGGAGTGGAATAGCTGGGTCAAATGGAACTTCCAATCCCAGCTTTTGAGGAATCTCCAGATTGACCTCCACAGTAGTTGCACCAATCTACACTCCCACCAACAGTGCAGAAGAGTTCCTTTTTCTCCACAGCCTCTCCAGCATTTGTTGTTGGTAGTTTTGTTGGTCCTGGCCATTCTTTCTGGAGTGAGACGGAATCTCAGTGTACTTTTAATTTACATTTCTCTAATGACCAATGATGATGAACATTTTTTTTTTTTTGGTATTTATTTGCCTTTCGTAGTTCTTCATCTGAGAACTGTGTGTTCATCTCGGATGCCCATTTTTGGATTGGGTCTTTGAATTCTGGGTGTCTGATTTTTTTTTAATTCTTTATAAGTTCTAGACAGAAGTTCTTTGTCAGAAATACTATTCACTAAGATTTTTTCCCAGTTTGTGGGTTTTCTTTTCATTATGCTGGAGATTTTACATGCAGAAATTCTTTAATAAGACATGATCCCAGTTATTGATTCTGGGAAGTATTTCTTTACCTACCCCTATGTCTTCAAGATTTTTACCTACTTTGTCTTCCAACAGATTTAGTGTTTCTGTTTTAATATTTAGATCTTTGATCCATTTATATTTTAGTTTAATACATGGTGATAGGCATGGGTCTAGTTTTAGTTTTCAACATATGGATAGCCAGCTTTTCCAGCACCATTTATTAAAGAGACTATTGTTCTTCCAGTGAACATGTTTGGCCCCTTTATCAAAGATAAGGTGGTTGAGTGTGTTTGTAGTTGCAGTTATATCTTCTAGTCTATTCCACTGATCTTCAGATCTGTTTTTATTCCAGTAACATGTTGATTTTATTACAGTAGCTTTGTAGTATAACTTCAAGTCAGGGATTGGGATGCCTCCTGCCTTGCCTTTGTTGCTTAGAATTAGCTTTTCTATTCTAGGTCTCCTCTAGATGAATTTTAAGAGTGATTTCTCTAGATCTATGAGGTATGTTAGTGGTATTTTCATTGGGATTGCATTAAATTGTATAACAATTTTGGCAGAATGGCCATTTTCACAATATATATATTGATAAATATATATATATTGAACAAGGGATGTCTTTCCATTTTTGGAGGTCCTCTTCAATTTCTTTTTTCAAAGTAGCTCTTTTACTTCTTTCGTTACATTAGTTCCTAAGTATTTCATTTTTTTTTTTTTGGATGCTAGTGTGAAGGGTGTGGCTTCTCTTATTTCTTTCTCAGTGATTTTATTGTTAGTGTATAAGAATGCTATTGATTTTTGAGTATTGACTTTGTATCCAGATACATGGCTGAATTTATTTATTATATCCAGGAGTCTTTCAATGGAGTTTTGGGGGTCTTCTATGTAGAGTATCATGTTGTCTACAAATAATGATAGTTTAACTTCCTATTTTCCTATCTTTGCTCCTTTTATTTTCCTCTCTTGTCTAACTGCTCTGGCTAGTATTTCCAGTACTATATTGAATAGGAGCAGTGATAATGGACATCCTTGTCTTGTGCCTGATTTTAAGGTAAAGGCTTTCAGTTTTTGGCCATTTAATATGACACTGGCTGTTGGTTTGTCATAGATGGCCTTTATCATATTGAGGTAAAGACCAGGTATTCCAATTCTCTGTAAGGTTCTTGTCATGAATGGGTGGTGGATCTTATCAAAAGCTTTTTCTGCATCTATAGAAATGATCATGTGATTCTTGCTTTTGGCTCTATTGATATGGTGGATTACATTTATTGATTAACATATGTTGAACCATTCCTGCATGCCTGGGATGAATCCCACTTGGTCATGGTTTATAACTTCTTGATGATTTGCTGCATCCTGTTTGCCAATATGTTATTGAGAATTTTTGCATCTGTGTTCACTAGAGAGATTGGCCTGTAGTTCTCTTTTTTGGTTGGGTCTTTCTCAGGTTTTGGAACTAGAGTAATATTTGCTTCCAGGAATGACTTAGGGAGAATTACTTCCTGTTCAATTTCATTGAAGTTTGAGGATGTCAGCATTAAGTCTTCTTTGTATTTCTTGTAGAATTCTGCAGTGAATCATTGAACAGTTTGAGGAAGTTGGCATTAAGTCTTCTTTGTTTTTCTTGTAGAATTCTGTAGTGGATTATGCAATGAATTCTGCACTGGGCCTGGGCTCTTCTTTGTTGGTAAGGACTTAATTAATTTACAATTTTATTTGTAGAAACAGAGTTATTCAGCAGTTTTACATCTTGTTGATCCAGCTTTGGTGGTTCATATGTTTCTAGGAATCTGTCCATTTCTTCTGTGTTATGGAATCTATGAGAGTAGAGGTTTTTGAGACAGCTGTTGACGAACTTCTGTATTTCCACAGAATTGGTAGTGATTTCACCTTTTTCATTCTGTATTGCATGAATTTGAGTCTTTTCTTCCCTTTTTATAATTGGGTTGTCTAGGGGCTTATCAATTTTATTTATTCTTTCAAAGAACCAACTCTTTGATTCATTGATTCTTTGTATTGTTTTCTTAGTCTCTGTTACATTAATTTCTCCTCTGATCCTTATAATTTCCTCCCTTTTTTGGATTTGGGTTTGGCTTGCTCTTCTTTTTCTAGATATTTCAGGTGTGGTATCATGTTGTTTTTTTGTGTTCATTCTGTTTTCCTAATGTGGGGACTCAGTGCAATAAATTTTCCTCTGAGGACTACTTTCATTGTGTCCCACAGATTCTGGTAAGTTTTATTATATTTTTGTTTGCTTATAGATATTTTTTAATTTCTTCTATGACCTACTGATTGCTCAAGAGTGTATTATTCAATTTCCATGTGTTTGTGAGGTTTTTGCAATTTCTTTTATCATTAATTTCTAGTTTCATTGTGCTATGATCCAATACCATGCATGGGAAAATTTCAATTCTTTTTCATTTAATTAAATATGTTTTGTGGGCTAGTATATGGTCTATTTTAGAGACTGTCCCATGTACTGCTGTGAAGAATGTATATTCTGATGTTGTTGGATGGAACACTGTGTACGTCTATCAAGTCCATTTGTTCACAGGTGTGATTCAGTTCTGTTATTTCTTCGATGATTTTCTGTCTAGTTGACCTGTCCCTTTGTGTCAATAGTGTATTAATGATCTCGTGTTATAATTATGTTATTGCCTATTTATTTTTCATTTCTGTTAATAGTTGCTCTGCATAGCTGGGTGCTCTGGAATTTGGTGCATATATTTAAGATTGTTATTTCTTCTTCTTGAAGTTTTCCCCTAACTAGTATATAGTGGCCTTCTTTATCTCTGTGAACCATTCTTGGTTTGAAGCTCATATCATCTGCAAGCAGAATAGCTACCCCTGTTTTTTTTTTTTTTTTGAGTTCCTGTTGCATGAAGTATTGTTTTCCATCCTTGGACTTTCAGTCTATGAATTTCCTTTTGGGTTAGATGAGTTTCTTGTAGACAGCATATGGTTGGACATTGTTTCTTGAACCATTCTGCCTGTCTGTTTCTTTTAATTGGTGAATTGAGGCTGTTTACATTAATGGTTATATCTGTTATATATCATTTTATTGTTGACATGTTATCTTTTTGCTGTTGTATCTTTACCTTTCCATTCTGTTTAATTGTCTGTCTTGCTTAGTGTTTTTTCCTATGTGTATCTAGAATGTCTTTCAGTATTCATTGTAGGGTTGACTTGGTGATCACGAAATTCTTCAGCTGTTCTTTATCATGGAAGTATCTTATTTCTCCATCCATTTTGAAGGACAATTTTGCAGGGTACATTAGTCTGGGTTGGAAGTTGTTTTCCTTTAGGATCTGAAATGTTTTAATGCATGTTCTTCTTGACTTCATTGTTTGTGTTGAGAAGTCTGCTGTGATTCTGATAGGTTTTCCTATATAGTTGATCTGTCTTTTCTCTCTAACAGCTTTTAATATTCTGTTCTTTTATTGGATTTCTGGGATGTTGATTGTTATATGTCTAGGAATAGTTTTATTTTTGGTTATGGCTGTTTGAAGTTCTATATGCTTCACTAATTGGTATGTCATTTTCCATTCTTTTGTTTGGAAAGTTTTCAGCTATTCCTTCTGTAAATAGCCTCTTGATATCATTTGTGTTGTCCCCTTCTTTTTCATTTATCCCTATTAATCTTATGTTGTTTTTCTTTGCATCATCTTGCAACTGTTGAATTGTTATTTCCTGATTCCTTGTTATTTTTAAAAGATCCTTCTTTTCCTGTTCACTAGCTGCAATCTTATCTTTGAGGTCTGAAATTCTAACTTCACTTTAATTGAAGCAATTTTGGCAACTTTCAATAGAATTTTTGATTTCCTATATATCTTTTTGAATGTGCTTCATGTATTCTGTTTGTTTCTTAGATTGTTCATTCAGGGATTCTATTCTTTTGCTTTGTTCCTCTAATTTTTTAGCTTTGTCTTCTTTAGATGTGTTCACTATTTCTTTCACTGCTTTATCATTTCTTCTTTTACTTGGGAGATTATTTCTGATTTGAGTTCCTTCATAGCTTCCCATACTTGCTTCTTTATTTCAGTTGATATCATTTCAGGTATTTCAGGTGTATGATTAGTGTTTTCTTCTATGTATGTGGCTCCCAGGCTTTCTTGGAATGGGTTGAAGGTTTGAGATTGCATTTTGATCTTTCATTTTGTCATTTTCCTATATTTCTGTGTTTTGAGTGATGCTCCAAAACTTTCTCTGGGCATTTTTGAAATCACCTCCTGTTTTCTCAGCTCCTGAGACTCACGGGCCTTGGCTCCCCTAGTTGAATAAAGGTCACTGGGCGTGATCAGCTCAAGCCAACAAAACCTGCAGGTTAGTCCAGTGTCCTAGGGGGCTGGGCAGGCACCCAAGCTCTGGGAGTGATGTCCCAAACTCTCCCCAGACCAGTGCTGGGAAGCTGGAACTCCCCTTGTAGTGTGGGCCTAACTTCCCTCTCAGCATGGGCTTGGTCTCCTGGTTGATTAAATGTCACTAGGCATGGTTCACTCAAGTCTGTGACACTTCTCCAGGGTAGTACAATGTCCTAGGGGGGTGGGTGGGCACCCAAGCACCATGAGTGATGTCCCAAACTCCCCCCACCAAGGCTAGAGTCAGGAAGCTGGAACTCCCCTCACAGCTCAGGCCTGGCTCCTCTCTTGATACTGGCCTACTGAGTTATATCTTTAAGAGCTGTACCCTTTTCTACAGTATCAATCAGGTGAAAGGTTTCTCTAAGGATGGGGGAGCTTGAATTTGGAGTTGTAATGATGGCTTTATTTAATCTCTCTATGGCTTGAATTTCCTCCAGGGACCATTGTAAAGGACCCAGCTCTTCTACTAGTTTGAGGCATGGAAATCTGTCTTCAAACTGTAAGAGATTATTCATAAGCAGCAGTAGTCAATTAACCCCAAATGTTTTCAATTTGAGATAATTTTACTATACTTGAAATTATTTCTGGACTAATCTTTCATTTACCTTCAAAGTTTCATCTACATATTGTAATTGTGTTCCCATGAGAGTTTGAAACTCTTCCAAGATGTTTTCTAAAATCTGGTCAAATAAATTTGAGGCTGCTGCACATCCCCGTGGCAGAACTGTCCAGTCAAATTTTTTTTTTCCTTTGAAGAAATTTTCACATTCAAAGGAGAAGAGCTCTATACTGTGGGAGCTAAAGGACAAGCCCCAAAGACATTATTAAGATCCACCATACTAAGCCTCTTGTGTTCATATGGGATTTTGCCAAGGGCAGTGCAGAGATTGGGTACTACCAGGTGATGACCCTGGTAGTAGCTCTCAGGTCTTGTGCCAAGCTGTAAGGACACCAGCCTTTCTAACAGGGAAAACTGGAGTATTGTTTGTTGACACACAGTGTTTCAGTAATCTATTTTTGTCCCTCTATCATTGGCTGCATTCTTTTTCTACCTTCAAAGGAAACTGGATATGTTCTTCTACCCTTCCCCTGGTTGTTGTAACTTTATTTGCACTGGGGCAGTCTGTAATTTCTCTCTTTCCTGCCTTGACCCATACAAGGAGATCCATCTTTTCTTCTTCTGACAGAGGCCATTATTCTCTTTGTTTGTCCTTTTTTTCTATCTATAAAGTAATCCCAACCTAATATTCTAATCTGTCTAAAGTATTAGTGCTTGTCTCAGACTCTTTAATCTGGTCTGGTCCTAATTTAAGCACCATGCTTTCAAATATTGGAACTTGAAACACCTCTCTTTTTATCAAGATACTACTAATTTTTCTTTAGAAAACTATGTACTGTTAGGTGGAGCAGAGAGTACTTGAATTAACCAGAAAAATGATTTTCATCTCCTCAATCCCACACTAATCCCACACTAAGGTTTATTAAAGGCTTGGGGGATCTGTTTAAAAGGAACCTTCCCACCACCGCTGTCCTCATCAGAACAGGGCAATCACTTCACCCTCCTTCCATTCTGGGCGAGTGACACTTTTAAGTGCCTTGATTTTACACACTTTAAGCATCTCTTGGTGCTCTTGAACTTCCTTCCCTGAGAGCGCTTTCATCCCTTCCCTGCTGAAACTTCCTCTTTCCTTTTTTTTTTTTTTTTCCTTTTGAAGATCCTTGATCTCAGCCTCCTCTACTGTGGACATCATTATCCTCACCTTTTGTTTTTCTCTGACTGCATCTCTCGTGGCAAATTCTTTTTGTGCCTCCTCAGCAACTGCTCTGTTTCATTCTTCCCTCAACTTTCGTAGCTTCTTTGCAACAGCCAGACAGTTTTTTGTCACATAACAAAGATTACTTTGAGGAAGGCTTTACCTCAAATATCATCCACATTTAGACCCAAGTATTTTCTTGTTTGATTTCTTTCTTTAGGAAAGCTGGAGAGATTCCCCTCCCACTTTCCTGCTGTATCTCAAAATCCTTTGTGATATTTTAGCTCTGGAAGCTGGTTCTTTGATTCCTTTAATGACTAGTTCATAAAGGCCTTGAAATGGGTCCCTATGACCTATAAGATTGTCTTCCCACTATAGGTCCCTGTTAGGAAATTTTGTCTCTGCGAAAGTGACTTCTGGTTCTGAGGGAATTCTGCCTTTCTCAGATGGCCTTAGGTGCCATCCTAAACATCCCCCTTGCTCGACAAATGAAAAGGATATTCTTTATTGACCCTATTTTATTTCAAGTGTACATGATTTTCTTAAACAATAACAACAACAAAAACAATAAAAGTGGTGGTACAGAATTTTAAAACAAAACAATAGCATATTCTTATCTTCAAAATAGTTGCTTAGATAACAAGATATAGTTGTTAACAATGATCATATAATAAAAGCATGAACCATTATTTTTGATGAGCTAACAGAGATTAGTGGCATAATTGTCTATCATATATATATATATATATATATAATTTTTCCTTCTTTCCTCTTTTCCCATATCCCAGCTGTTCTTTCCATTTCAGCAGTTTCTTCCCCTTTCACTTGTACAATATCTACTGTACATTTTGGATCTTATTTACTCTTTCAGTTTTTTTGCTATAGGGAACAGTTCATGTGCATTTGTGTTTAATGCAGCACAATTTATAATAGCTAAATTTTGGAAATCACACAGTTGCCCACAAACTGAGGAATGAATTAAAAAATTGTGGTATTTTTATATTAATGGACTACTACTCAGTTATAAAAAAGGATAAATTTGAGGCTTTTATAGATAAATGGATGCAATTTGAGACCATACTAATAAATGAAATAAAGCGGACTCGCATAAGTCCAAGTGTACATGCTATGGTCTAGAATTGACATTGTTCTTGTGCTAACACCAAGAGATCTTCAAGAAAGGGTTTTATTTCCTTTTAAGAATTCTCCTCCTCTGAGCTAGGGAGATGGACACTTATAAGTATAGTTTCCTCCCCACTTAAGGAAACTTCCCTAAGTAAAACACATTGGGCGTCTGCCATTGGGGAGGGACGAGGTTTTCTGGATCTCTCTACTCTGTACCATTTCTTTTTTTGGGGGGGAAGATTAGAAGAGTAATTTCTCTCCAATTACCCTTTTCCTTTTCTGATTTTTCTCCTTCTCCTGAACTCTGTTGCCCTCCTCTCTAAGGTGCACACGGTGGTGTTGTGTTGGAGAGGGTCCCAGTTGCCCCAGAGTTTTTCCTTCTTGAGTGGGAACATGAGGTTCAAGACTGGAAGCCAATGGAGGACAAATCTATATTCTCCTGCCATGGAGGAGTTCTGTCTCTTACAAGAATGCAAAGAATGACATGCCTGGTGCTCTATCAGTGCCAAATTTGGCCTGGAAAACACACTGCTTTTGATTTGGCTAAATGAAATAGCAGTTCTTTATCATCTCTGGTTTCTCTTCATTCTAGCTGTGATAACTGTCTTTCTTCCCTCTTGGCATTTCTCTCGCTGGACTATCTGGGAGAATCACTAAGATAGAATTTTTCTTTTCCTCCTTTTTTTTTTTCTGGGCCTAGACCCTTTATTTCCTATTTTGCCCTAGCTCTGCCCCGAGTTTCCCCATGACTCAACTCCTCCTGTGGGCAGTGTCTTGCACCCCTCTGCACTCACTCTCCTCCAGTGGAGGGTTCTCACCTACTTCTCAGTCACACTGGCTCAGATTTCTGAATGTGCCAACCCCCAGGCAGGACTGTGCTGCTTTTTCTCCTCCTGAGCCGCCGTCTCAGGTTGTCCTGAAGCTTCCACATGAGGATGGATCAACCAGGCAGAACCACCTGGATCTGAGTGTAGGTGTCATAGCCCCTTCATCTTTGATTGCACCCAATGCCCAGATTAGACTGAGGATTCAGAGTAGCAAAAATGAGACTTTTTGTTTATTGATCTTGCAAAAATGGATGCCAGGGTAACTAACAGGCTGACTCACCCAGTGCAGTTACAAAGAGCAATTGCAACACTCTCTTGCACCTGAGGCTCCTCTTTCCTCCCTGTCTGAGTGAGCAGAGAGCCCAGCCTGCTTAGTCCGGTACCAACTGCCTTAGTCCGCTCCCTCTGCAAACATTTAGTGAATTTTAATAGCAAATGGTTAAAGTACAGGGGATAACTTCTGAACTGCTACAACTTTTTCTTTCCTCCAGTCAGTTAGCATAGTAAATACCATACTTTATTGACTATCTACCCTGTTCCTCTCTGTGTCAAAACTCTTTTAAATCTGTGAGACCTCACTGGTTTCCTCAGGGAAATTGTTTTTCTATCAGAGATAAGATCTTAATTCTGGAAAATAGACCGCTTTGAACTCTGGTTTCTTACAGCACCATGTCCCTGAAAGGCCCCTTTTGTATTTCTAAGACCTTTCCAATAAAGGGACTTTGTAAAGAAACAGAGTCTGCAATGTCTGGGTGATAATTACTTGTGAAATACTGGAAACTGGAATAACTTGTGCTAAGTGTACTAGCTAGCCTCCTGACACACACTGTAAGCTGTCCCATGGAATTCTTGCCAACCCTGGAAAAAAGGAAACTAAAAATATTTAGTTTAATCTATAATACTACCCACAATTTATCTGTTGCTGGGTAATTTACTTCCCATTGCCTGATGACACTGTTTTTAGGCAGAGGCATCCTTCAGAGATGTTGTTTTAGAGCGATGCTGTTTTTGAGTTTGCACGCGCACGCGCACACACACACACACACATTTCCCTTTGAATCTGCTGAGTGGTGCCATTGTTGAACACAACATGTACCTCAGGTTGCATTCTGATGCTGTTGAGTCCAGATGCAAATGATCTGTGGACCTTCTCTCTCTAGGAAGTCACAATTAGCTTTCCTGATGTTTCAGTCACCCTCTCCTGATACAGCAGACCCCCAAAGTTTGTAGGGATTTGCTCCTAGAGTACCCGTGGATGGTGAAAAAAAAAACGTGAATTTCAGATATGGTCAGAAAAGTTTTAATGTTATATTCTGTGGTTTGATCATTAAATATGTTTTGTCTCTCACAGTCAGATAATTGAATAAACTCCTGTATTAATAAGGGAGCACTGAGTAGCACTCTCAGATTGGATACTTGCAAATCCTCCACCAAAAAACAATTGCAGAGAATATTTGCAGTTTCTGTGAAATTGAGGGGGTTCCCATGAACAATTACTAGGTAGGTTTTAAGGGAAAAAAAATCAACAGACAACTAAGGGTATGAACTTTTAATTACAACTTTATAGAGTACACTATAATGCCTTAATAAACCTTTGTGTTACAAGTCATCTTCACCGGGAAATGACTTGACTTTACTTTTGTCTCTTGTCACTGGGAAGCCAGGACCTGACCCACCCATCATCTGGTCCTTACTCCTTGCTTCCTTGTTCTTTTTGGTTCTTTGATGAAAGAATTTAGTGAGGACAAATAAGCACCCACTCAGAAGTATATGTAGAATTTATTGCACAGTAGATACAGCTATGTCTTCAAGTAAGAAGGCAGGAAGTATCACCAAGATATTTGCACTGAATGCACGTTTGCACACACACACACACACACACACAAGCTATTAGTAGTGTTCAGGAAATGGTGGTGATTATGACGTTTATGGGCATCTCCCTTTGGGGTTACTTTGACATGTTGATGCTTCAAAAATACCTGCATTGTTCCTTTCAGACAATTAGCATTTCCCTGGGAACTTTTAAAAACAAAAGAATTTAAACTACCTCTGAGCTCAAGGAGGGAGGGTCTTTAAGGGATGTTTCTGTCATATAACTGGATACAGTCCAAGGCATTTAGGAATTCAGTGTGCCCTGGTTGTGAAATCAGTTGGCCAGCTGGCCAGATATCAGAAGAAATGTAGAAATTGGTACAATGTGTATCCTTAATGTCATTGTACACTGTGGGATCACTTTAGGTCTGAGATTTAACAAATAGTTATAAATTTATGATACATTATTTGTTTCTTTTCCTAACTGCAATAATAAATCCCCACTATTCCCCACCTTCCACAAACACACATACTCCCCCTGCCCTGGTCTATTTTTAACTAATTACCTAAAATCTGCTCCTTTTATCATGACAAATATTCCACTGCCCCAGCCTACCTGAGCTATGGATGAGAAATACCCTCAAATCCCTAACTCCATTGAAATATAAATATGTCACAAATCTATATGAATGTGTCAGGTGGACATTTGCTGGGCTGGAGTCCCCCTATGAAGAGACCCTCTGTTTTCTTGGTTTATCTCTCCTACCTGGCAGGAATGCATGAGGGTAGAGCAAGGCAGACTCAGAATGAAAGTCTCCGCAGTGAGGAACAAGAATCTCAGATAAAAACGGGAAGCAAAGCAGATGCTTTACTGCCAGTGCGCGAAAGGCAAGGGAGGGAAGGCTGCCACACAGCAAGCAAGCGGCACAGAAGAAACAAGCTCAAAGCGAGGTTCCCAGCGTGCCATCTTTGACTCATACCTATAGGGGTAAATCGATTTTCTAAAAATAACTATTCTTCTGATTGTTACAATCAGGGTATCAGCTTTTGTTTCTGGGGCGAGCCAAGGTTCACAGGAGCTATGGGCACACAGCAAGAAGTATGCAAAGTTACTACGAAGAGCAACCTCTTCCAGTACCTCATGCCATGAATAAGCATGCGTCTCTCTCTGCTGCCCTAGCCTCTCAGGTTAGGGCCGATGCTGGTTGTTCCTCCCTAACCCCGTCTACCATTGGCTGGGTTAAAGGAAGAAAAACTTGTCAGAAAACAGGAAGAGAAGAGTTAGTGACCACTAAGCTGCCTTATTGATGGAATAAACCACTATTAGCCTAAGTATGAGGAACACAACAGATTTCCATGCATCCTGCAGAGAAATGTGTATATTAGAGCACATAAATTATTGAGTCTGAGAACCATGGCCTTAGCCGGTATTTATCTGTAGCAGCACTGGAATCCTGCTTTTTGAAGAGAAATTCCAAGTCTTCCACAGGCCCATAGGAGCAGCTTTCTCCCTCTGGGTGATCAGATACACTGGAACTGAATTTATTCTAGAAAGACTGATCCACTTACCTGTCTTTGTTACATTTACTCCACTTGGTGTGGTAAGGCTCACTGAAAAGGGAGACTTCTGTTTTGGTTTGAATTGGTCAGCAGGTGTCACTTCTCTAAGATTTCATGAAAAGCTGGTCTCCAGGACAGACAGTAGGTAATCCCCCTTGGTCAGGAACGGACAGGACTCTGTTTCCATACATTTGGATAGCCTGTTGTATTTGGCCCAGATTAATGAGATAGCATAAGAATCTCATAGTCTCTGCACCTACTATTATATCAGAAGATAGAAATGACCTCCCATGTAACACCACAGATGGGCTCAAACTCATACCAATTTGGAGTATATTTATTACAAACCCTCATGCACATTATTGGCAGCAATTAGAGCCAAGATTTAAATGTTTCTTGCAAAAATTTTGCCTGGGCTCGCTTTGGGGTCTGACTGGCTTTGCAGAAGATGGAGGTCGCCAAGGGTGATAGAAGTGGTACTATATTCCTCAAGAGTTGGCCACTCCCTTGAGTAAATTGAGTGGTAAAAGAATGTTCACCATCACTCTGGAGGGACTGGGGTAGTCAAAATCTGGGAATGATTTCTGTAAAAAACACCTTAACTACCTCTGTAGCCTTTTCTGAGTGGGTAGGAAAGGTTTCAATCCAGCCTGTAATGACATCAATTGGGACCAACTTCTGTGTAAATCCTCCACATGGTGGCATGTGGGTAAAATCTAATTGCCGTTCCTCTCCAGGGTGTGTCCCTGTCCTCTACACAGGTTGTAGTAAAGAAGGTGATTTGGACTTGCCTGTTATTGCAGCAAAGACTGGGCAAGCTTTGCAGACCTGTTGGGTAGTTTCCACTGCTACTAGTCCTGTGAATACACAAGTGACCATTTCCAATATAGCGTCTCTTCCTATATGGAAGGAATCACAAGGCATTTTTATAGCCTTTCGCTGTCTCCTTTGAGGAATGACCAATTTGTTTTCTGAATAGCAACAGAGTCGTTTTTTAGTTTTCCCTTGTCTGAAGGACCATTTGTCTTCCTGTGAAATATAGACTGGTTTTAATGATTCCTCAGAAAGAGGACATAAGGCTAGAGTCTTAAGGGGCTGGAATGTTGCCCTGTTAACCATTTGATTTCCCAGGGAGTCCAGACACGTCTCTTTACCACACAAGACTGCAGCCTGTTTAGGGTGAAAGACTCTCCCTAGGAGTTGAAGAATTTTTGCTTGTCCTTTATACATGGTTGCTTATTACTCACTAAGCTCTTTTCTTCCAGATTGCTGCATGGGAGTACAGTGCCAGACAGACACATTTGATGTCTGTATAGCTATTTAGACAGACACACTTGATATCTGAATGCTAAATAGCTATACATTGTTCTTAGTATCAATGCCAGAGTATGGGATATTAGCCTGCCTTTTGAGCATAGGTTCCCGTGGGAAGAGGATTAGCTCCAATGTCTTGCTATGAACTGACAGCTCTATAACCTCCTTTTCAATGTCTTTCTTGGACAAAGCTACTTCCACCAGTGAACCACAGCTCCTCAGGCTCTTGGAAGGCCAGGTCACTGATGAACTGTCTGCCTACTTGCACAGGTCTGAGAGATCACCTGTTCACAAAGCTGGCTTCTTCCTTCTGTGCCTGAAGCCATCAGATAAGCAGGATTAATAGTGGTGCGGATGTTTATAACATCCCCAGGGATATTACTGCAGTGTGTGGCTGTGGGCAGCATGAAGAATGAGCAGAATGCTCAGAGATGAGCCTTAGTTCAATCTACCAAGAGGCAGAGGGGCTATTTCTTAACCGAGCCCACTCAGTCATTAGGGAGACTCAGGGGGAAGAAAAAAGCCACCAAGCTGAGAACTCTCTAGCTGTTATTAGAATATCGATCTAAGAAAGAAAAAGAAACAGAAGAAAAACCAGTGTGGGCCTGGAGTTGTCTCAAGGGAAGCGACGTCCTTGAGGGAAGAGGAAGGACACAGCCCGCCTCACTGCTCTGCACTTCCTGTTGGACTTTCATTCCACACACCCGTGCGCTTTTGCCCCATCGTAAATACAGCCACTCTTTCCTTAAAAGTTTGTGTGCCTTTTGCCCCACAGTTTAAGTGTTTATTCTCACAGAGTCTGCATGCCTTCTTCCCTGCAGTTGTGTGCTTCAGGTCCATGTTTTAACTACTGACTCCTCATAGAACCTACATGCTTTTGCTCCACAGTTTAATCATCCACTCCTGGCAGGTCCCTCACAGGAAATCTAAGAGCATGGCCTGGAACTTGGTAAGTCCGTGTCTTGTTAACCCCAAGCAACCTTTGTCTCCAGAATTGCTCTAACCTCTTGAAGAGTTCAGAATTCTAGTGTCTGCCCCAAAGTTAACTTTCAGCTTCTCCGTTTGCACAGCCGTAGCCACTGTTGTTCTCACATAGGATGACCATGAGCTCCATCTAACTTGTTTGAAAGGTTTGCCACTCAGTGGAGTTTGTTTCCTAATTCAAAACAATTCTCATCTGATACATAGAGAAAGAAACATTTGCTTAAGTCAGCTGTTCCCGGCACTGAAGCCGGGGTAAGAACATGCTTTATGTCCCAAAGGCATCGTCCTCGGTCCATTCTCCAGACAGACTCACATGGCCTTTGACAACATCATGTAAAGACTCTACCTTTAGTCCAAAAGGAGGTAGCCAGATACAATAAATGCCAGTCACTCATAGGAAGGAATGCAGTTGTTCCCTGGTGCAGGAGGCCCAGTGTTACAGGTAATCTGTATCCTGTCCCTAGACAGCTGTCATTCCCCAGGGGTAAGGCATATATCTGATACTGAAACCTGGGGAGCCTTTTCTTTGGAGTCTTCTGGAGATGGTTCTTAGGTTCTCATATTGAACAAGCAGAAGAGGTGACAGTTTGCCTTTTTTTTAAATAAAAGTAAAAGTGAAAGTTAAGAGAGAAGCTGGATCTGCAGAGTGAACTTGAGCCAAATAAAAGAGTGGGGGAGGCACACCCCGAGGAACGCAGGGTAGGCTCCTGTGAGGAAAATCATGGCAGCAGCTCTTTCTGCAATCTCTGTCTTTTCAGCCATCTATAACTCGTAGGGACCCACAAGAACTTCCACGCATGCTGGAATGGCCATGCTGCATGGATTCTGGGTTCCCTGCACACCTCTCTCCCCAAGCCAGTCTAAGACATACCCCTTTTCCCATCTCAGTGAGAGACATGCATTAGTTTATCAGGCAGTATTTATAAAGTAGACTCAGAAAGAGTAGTGTAGGATCTCAAGAGAGCACAAATCATCTTCAGATACTGCTTTTTTAAAATGTGAATCTGATGATGTCTTCAAGATGGGTAATGGATGTATATTTTTACCAGGTTACCAAACTGGCAGGCTATGTTAGGACGCACACCACTGACATGTGTGTGAAGTTGAGATTTGATGGTGACTAACACTGCTGCTTCCTTAAGGATGGTGGAACCTGGGACAAAGGCCATTAACAAGTGAAAAGAACAGGAAAAAGGCCCCGTTTACAGGTTTATTAAATCCTCAGAAATCTTAGATATTTCTTTTTTTCCTGAAAGGGAAAAAGATTAGAATAACTTTTGTGTTCCAAGTTTATAAGTTTTCCTTAAAAGTACAACTTTAAATTACGTTTTATCTTTTAAAGAATTTTTTTTTCCTTTCATCTTACCTCATTAAGGCTGTTAAAAAGAAAATTAGAATTCAAGACTGGAAAAAAGTCACAAATGACGAGGACCTAAAAGGAGGAAACCACGGAGAATTAAAATTCCTTATTTGTCTT
The DNA here is from genome assembly GCA_004027455.1 of Hydrochoerus hydrochaeris. Taxonomy (NCBI): domain Eukaryota; kingdom Metazoa; phylum Chordata; class Mammalia; order Rodentia; family Hydrochaeridae; genus Hydrochoerus; species Hydrochoerus hydrochaeris. The sequence goes on from PVLA01009181.1 coordinate 72,729, forward strand.
CAAAGCTTAAGTAGAGTCAAACTAAGGTTAGGGTTATTAAAAACTTCAAGTTATATACTCAATGTCTGTCCTGGTACTCACTCGAAATAACGTGTCACTGACAGCAAGTGAATTTTATTACCTTATTATGGAAATACATGAAGTAATCATGGAACTTTCCCTTTTTCAAAAATTGTGTAAGTTTCAAACTGCTGACATTCACTCATCATTTGTTTTTTATCCTAATATGTTTTTAATTTACTAGTACACTGTTTTCTGCAAGGCAAATAGATTTTACATAACTTTTATCAACAGATATAATAATGCTGCAATAATTCAGTATTTATAGCTGTAAATTTTTCCATGCATATAAATGTATTGATAACAATTGTTAGCAAATCTATTTAATTTTTGAATAAAAAAAATGAGCAGAATGATAAAGTAAAGCTCTTGGTAATGAGAGATTATCTTGCTGGTATTTTAATTGTTCACAGCATTAGTTTTAGCTGTCATAATTAGGATTTTAATGTTCAAATAGGCCTTGAATAATTAGTTGATGAATACATAAATAGGCACTATATAATATTCCTTTGATTATGGCTGAAAATTTTACACATTATTTTTAGACACATCTTTCAAATACATTAATATATACTTTATATGATAAACCAGTTATAAATATAATTATCATCAGTTATAATATCCTTATAGTTCTTACTAATTTTAAATTGATAGGAACCTTAATTGTAGTTTTTTTTAGATGGACAACACATGCAATATATAAATTATGTACACTATTCACACTATAATTGAAAGACAGTTGTAAGGAGTTTCAAAATTTCCAAAAAATTTTAAAACATGTGTATTCATCAACTTTTTTGTAGAATTTCAATTTGAAAAAATTATTCAACTTCTAGTTTCAGTACAAATGATTCTTTTTTATAAGTCATTTGTACATCTTTAAAAAACCATGAAAATGCTTTTTAAAGTAAAGAAATTTCATATTGAAATAAGTTTTATTCACTAACTTTAAGAAAATACATAAACATCCCAAGGAATTTATCTTGTTTTCTCTGATAAAAAACATTATTATTACTTTTAAATTTAAGTGGCATTTAGAAATGGTCCACCTTGCAGTTCTTAGGAAATCACCCAAAATAAGGAAACCAATGCACTCAATAATCACAAGTATTCTAAGACAAAGAGTCAGGGTAGCACCCAGTGTTGACCAGGGGGCCTTATCTCCTATAAAGTATAGAACTATAGTGTGAATGAGTCACAGATAAAATATTTTGGTGAAAGGGAGATGTCTTGTCCCCTGGGAAAAAGAATAGAGCCATACTTTTAGGTCCCCATTTGCCTATTAGGAAAAGAGCAAGACAATTGATGTGTCAACACCAGCATTTTGAAACTTACATAATCTTTGAAAAATGGAATCCCTGTGATTGCTTCATTTATTTTCATAAGGTAGTAAAATTCACCTATTTAAGCATGAAGTTAGGAAACAAGGCAAAGCGCAAACGTTGCCTAGAATTTTGAAAAATAATGATAAAGTGGATTTATTTGAAGGATTCTGGTATATTTTGTATAGTCCAAAGAGATATTTTGATAGATAATGAAATGTTGTTATAATTTGTGTCAGTAAGAGATAACCATAAAATAGCCATGAAATTCTGGAACTGAATTGACACACGATTCAACTTTATTTTCTCTGAGTATTATTCACATTATCAGGACAAACAGACAATCTGACTTTTTAGGTCAGTTATATATTTCAAACCCAGATACCTATGTTTGATGAAGGAAATGAGAAAGTTACATACCATAACCTATTGCCAGCCACAGCAAAAGAGCTGAAGCAAAAACAAACCCCAGAATCTAAGAGAAAACATCCTATTCAGAAGTCTGGAAGAGCAAATAACATTGGTCAAATATGTATCCTTTTTGCAAGCTACATTTTAATGCTTTTGAGCCATGCATTAGGACTTATAGTACTATAGAAAATAATAAATTGCCTTTTGTTACATTGGTCTAATTTTCTGAGTCCATACATTATTTTCCCCCCTTTTCTGTGTTAGGTATCCTGTTGGATTTTTTTCTGTATAGATTCTTCAGTGAGGAGCTTTGTTCATTTACTCAGACTGGGCATGGTGGATTGCAGGGATGACTGCTCAGATTTCATACAGAAATTTCCTTAGGCTTTCTTCCTCAGATTTCTCCTTATACCAAGTGTTCACATGTATAGAACTCTGAGTGAAATCATATTTCTTTTTTTTTTAACTCTATGTTTAATTCTTTTGTAGTTGAATTTTCTTTTCTGCTGCATAATGCACTGTGAAGAGAACATTCAAATGGGTTTTGTAGTAGATCAATTTCTTTTACAGTTTTAAAATATCTAATTCCAGATTGGGTAAGTAATCTTGAGTTCAAAATACATTTCAGCCAAAATATTGGATTAACTATTTTGTTGATGCTTCCTTTTTTCCTGATATTTTAAAATTAGTAATCACTTTTATCTTCATGGCAAGAGGTGTAACATTTATATCATTTTGTGGGTATTATTCATAACAGAGAATAGAGCAGACAGTGCTATCAGATTCTCACAGAAAGAGGAGGAAGATAAATGAATTAATAAACATGTTGTGCAAAATGTTTTTCAGCAAAGCATTTTCCTACCTGGGTATTATAACTTCATGTGAAGTATATGTGCATATTGTTCTATTTCAAGAAACAACATTAAGTGAATATTGTTTTAGAATATAAATTGTATAATCTTCAAAACTATTATGACAATAAGAATAAAAAGTAGGCAAGGTAATAAAGGATCAGTATACCTAGTTAATATCTAGTAAGCAACCCCCCCAAAATGAAAGTGGAAAATATGGGATGAAAAATATGGTCTTGATAATGAATTTAACAAAATAAATTATGGCATGAGCCCCTCATCTTCATGACTAAATCTGGTATTCATTTGTTCCTTTATTGGTGGATGCCTCAGTGAACAGCCAAGTTACTTGGTGTAGCCAAGTTCTCTAGAGGAACAGAACTGATAGACAATATATGTAAAAGTATGCAAATATATTTGTTATTTTGGCTTACAGGCTCAGAGATGATAGAACCCACAGTGGCTGACTGTAACATTAGTGATGTGAGAACCCACAAGGCCCATCTGCACAGTGCAGAACCAAAAGACCTAGGAACTCTCAGCTGAGTTCCAGAACAGGAGGGATCAAGGATTTAATAGCAGATCAAGGTTGAGGACCCAGAAGCTCACGGGAGAGTCGCTGCGTCAGTCTGTATTAGAAAGTTCAAGAAGATGAAGAGAGATGTCCAAAGGCAATGGGAACCACTGGAGCTCTTCCAAATGGGTGTGTCTCTTTGATTCCCACTTTTCTCCATCAAGGCGCCACATATATTCATTCATGCCACCCACAAATGCAATGCATTTTTTCCCTCAGTTTGTTGATCTGTGTGCCAGTCATTCAGACACACCCAGAAGTGTGATTCAGGGATCTGCCAGGCACTTCTTAATACACTCAAGTTGACACATCTGATTAATGGTCACACTTACGTTACAAATTAGAGATCAAAAGTCTTATATTTAGGACACACAGATTCCCTGTCACTTATTTCTCTAGTTACCTAAACTTTCTGTATCTCTTAGGTAACCATCTCAACTGAAGATATCATTATCCTACACAAAGATAAGGACACTTTTATATTAATTTTTTAAATCATATCCATTAATGGTTTTGTACAAAATGCTATATATTACCCCAACATTTTAGTAGATGTCTTTGTCCTTAATATAAGTCAAATTTTCCTAGAACCCATAATGCAACATTTTATGGAAAAAAATCCTTATGTAGTGTTTCTTGCCCTGTTTAGTGCCTTTTATATTCTAGCTCTACCTTAAAATTTCTCAATTTCTAAACATTCTTTAATCTAACTCATCTCTTTGATCTGTGTTTCTATATGTAATTTAATAAATCATCACTTATTTTTATTTAAACTATTTTTTAATCTTACTAAGCCTTAAATTATTTCTATAAAAGAATGCCTTAAGATACCCATTTTCTGAACTTTGGGTACACATTTTGCTTTCACAAAGAAACTTATCTACATCATCTATTATAATTTCTATTTTCCATATATTTAGTTCTACTAAATTTTGAGTTATTTGAAAGTAAAAAGTGTACTTCTTTATGTTGAATTAACAGCAAGTAATGACACATTATAAAAATGGCATATTGGCATTTTATTAAAACACAAATTAGTAATCCAAGTAAATATATGTGAGCTACTGTATTAAGCTACTGTATTTAGCTTTATTTTATTTTTATTAAAGTAAAACTAAATTAATGTCAACTCCTTAATTAGAAAAGTATTACTTTCTTTTAGAATTCTTTGAATGTTGATTAGCTTTTCTCAGCCATGTTGTTAAATAGAGCAATTATTAAATGCACCCTTTGTGAAGAATTTATTGCAGCTTTTTATAAAATATATTCAGTAAATTTTAACAAGTTGAACACTTCTGTATGTACACAAGTATGATTTATAGAAATAGCTGCATAGTTTGGATTCAACTAGCTCAAAGTGTTGCTACTCAGATCAATTCTACCAAAACAAATGAAACAACAAAATTCTTAAGTATGGTCAAGTGAGCCTGACATTTGGAAAATTATGAGGGATTTTTAATTTTATCTTTTCTGTTTTATCACTTTTCTCTCTGATACAGGTTGCATTAAGTATCTACTAAGAACATTAATATGATTCCAGAGTTGAATAGAAATTTTTCAAGTGTATGTGTCACATTACACGTTTTCACAGCGCCGCCGCCTGTCATTAATTACCTATGGTCCTATTCTCCCGTAATACACTGATAGCGGGGGGAACATTACTCAGTTCACCGCCACAGCATTCCCCTTGTCAGCTGAGTTTACACAACAGATGCACTTCAGAAACTTAAAATTCTTAGCTAGCAACAAAAATTTTACACCAGATATTATAATGGTTCTGAAAATCATTTCAGTCTTTATTTAATCAACTATGTAAAGTATTTTAGAAATAAACCATTTGCATAAAGGCATTCCTAATTTTTTCAAGCCTTCATTTCTTTGAAATTGTGGTAATGTGTTATGATTTAGATCTAAAATGCTCCAAGAAAGTCCCATGTATGTAGTAGAGGGACTGTTGAAAGGGAATTGGATCATGGGAAAGGTCTGGTGATCACACAGAGGAGTTCATAGCTGAGAGCCCTGTGATGAGGTGGGACCTGGTCAGAAAGGAAGTGCTCATTGGGATATGGAAGGTGTGTTCTTGTCCCAACTCTTCCTTTCTCTCTCTCCTTCTTGCTTACCAGGGCATGAACACCTTTCCTGCGGCGCCCTTTTCTGTCCATGCCGCGTCCTAGTCCATCCACGCCTTGTGACAATCGCTTCTCCAGGAAAAGGACACCGCATGTGGGAATTGGGCGCGGGGATCTTGAAATGTTTTGTACTGATAATTGTAATTTGTGTAGTTCACATGTGTATGTTTTTATGTCATGCTCAATATGGAGTCGAGGGTGGAGACTCCAGGGGGCTTGCTGGAGGCCCTCTAGATAACCCCTTTGTGAGGACTGGTTGTGGGGTTTTGCCTTCTGTGAATAATGTGAGAGAAGTGAAAGAGCTCATGGAGGAGGATTTACAAAATTCCTGTGAGACAACTACCCTGAGACACTGGACAGGCAGCCAGAGACGGGCAACTAGGACCCATATGCTATGCCACCGGCCGCCTAAGACAGGCACAGGACCAATTGCTGTCCTGCAGGCCCATGACGGGTAAGGCCTGGTTGGGTACATGTGAAGAGTCCTTGACCTAAGACAGGCGCTGTCCTTGCAGGGACTGCCACTCCCATAAATGATAAGAAAAGCAATGTAGGGAGCGGCCTAATAATCTCACACATCTCTTCCTCCTGT